>JACEGR010002351.1:0-131706 GCA_014170235.1 Listronotus bonariensis
ATATTTATTTCACTTTGGTGGTACTAAACATTATAAAAATAATGTTGTAGTACTTGATTCAAAAGGTAGAGAACCGCTGATCCAGCCTAATCTGCGGTGCTTTTAAAAAATGCAAAGACTAAAATATCGATGGCTTCAACTATACCGTAATTTGTAATTGCTAATTTAATAAAATTGTTTTAAGTTTCGTTTATTAAATTTTGATTAAAAATTAGAACTTCGTTACGCCAGAGAAAAACAGATTGGTCTTTTATTAATTAGGTACGCCACTGGTTCTAATGAAGATTCGTTCTACAATTTATAACATGTAGCCGGAAATTAAGAGTTGTTTTTCGTGTTTGTCGCGCCGATGGTTGTTTTGCAGGTTGTTTTAATATAACTGAAACTCGAGTTTGCTAATGAATCTGGTGGTAATTAACGGGTTTTGTTTGTGTCCTATAGTGAAATAATATGTTTGCTACAGTTAGAGTTATTTATTATATTGCAATCATTAGACCGCACGGGCAAACAAGGACTTTGTGCCGAGATTTAATAATGGTTATTTTATGCAGGGCCGATACAAGCGGGGGCGAAAACGGGTAGAGATTCACAACTTGACTTGATTTTTAAGCTACTTAACTTGATCTTGACTTGATATCAAGTCAAGATTAAGTCAAATATTTGTTTTTGAAATTCAAGTCAAGTCAAGTAGTTACAAATCAAATAACTTGAAAATCAAGTTTTTCAAGCTAACTACTTGGTTTTTCTTGAAAAAATGGTACTTTTTTGATATTAATCTGATTAACTGATTCTACACCGTGTAGTTTCCTTCGGAAATCCTTAATTTTATTCGTTTTATTGGAAACACTAAGTTAGCTTTAACTCGTTTTACCTTTGGTGGCGCCGACCCTATACACTTTCTTCTTCTGTTTCGGTGGCATCAGATTCTGACACTTTTTCATCTACGATATATTCTGGGCCGCTGCTTTCAAAAGGTTCCGACTCCATTTCTGACAAATCACTTCTTAAATCAGATATAATAATTCTTTTGCGGTCGCCGTTTATCCTTGAACAACCCTGCTCTACTAAAGCGCGAGCACGTCGTCATCATTACTGTGTGAATCCCCTATTTAACGTCGGTAAATCCCTTATTTTAACGCTTCGATGCGCATTTCATGGATCACTATCAAGTAGTTTTATTTTACTTGATATCAAGTGGAGTTGTTCAGTCCGAAAATTAAGTCAAGTCAAATATAAAACTTTCAAAAGCTTGAGTTTTCAAGTCAAGTCAAGTCTTTAAGAAAAAATTTAAGCTACTTGTCTTGATGAATCTCTAAAAACATGCACGTGGACGTCCAAGTTTAGGGGCGGCCAAATTATTATTGACCAATGTAAAAAAACCTGGAGTAAATACACCGTGTCCTACCGGGAACTGCTGCGATCGATTTCTTGAAAAGTAGGTTTTGAAAAATTTGATAGCATTCTGAAGTCAGTGGGGGGACATAGAACTAAAATATTTTGACAGCTCTACCACTTCCGGTTATACCGAAAGTTAATGTCAACTTCCTTATTTTAAATAAAACACCGTATATACATATTATTAGAGAGATATGGGTACTTTGGTTACCGCCTACGTTCGTTATTTACGTAAGGCGCTATGTAAATACCGCATGCGATATTTAGTGTTTGTTTTTAGAGATATGGAAGACGCCGTATTACTGGTTAATTACACCTGTCTGCGAATTTACAAAACCAAAAACAATTGATCCTTTAATGTGCGAATACTACAGTTTTTCCCCTTATTTCAAACACATTTTACTGTACATTTTTCCACTTTTATGTCGAATTTTGACTAAAACATTCTCTCCGTAAAGCCAGGTCATTGTCGGTCGAGAATCTTAACCTTTTCGTTTTTTTTCACCTGCGATATTTATCTAAAAAAAAGCAAGGCTTTATCAAAGATTAGTAGTTTAACTTTACTCTGTGGGTTTATTACAAAAATATTTGTAGAAATCGTCGAAATAAATAATATAACCTTAACAAATAAACAAAGAAAAAAATATTGTGCGCATGGCAATTCTATTTGCCATTTTAAATAGCACATGGCGTTATCAGCCCGCAAATTACTCCACGCGGTAACGTTATTACCACCAGCAACGGTAAAAATCACATGGCGCATAACCTAACTGTCATAATAGCGCGTACGTTAATACCGCATGACGTTACAGCACCACCCATATCTCTCTATTTATTTTTTAGATTTGCGGAAAATTCTAAACATAATTTATGTATAATGTTCTCTACCTGCGTAAGTCCAACCGTTATTGACTTATTTTAAATTTTATATCAAAAATGACGTTTGCAAGCCATTACATACTCATCAATTTTTTATAAACATAAGCCGTTAATATGAGTTAAGGTTGGGTTTCTTGCAGAGAAGGAACTACTTTGGTCAACTGTATTGATATTTTTACAATTAATAAATACTGAGTGGTCAAGAATAATCGTTAAAAATTAGTACGACAAAAACCCTAAAAGTCAATTTTTTCAAATGGAAACCCCCATCAAAAATAAGGATACGTTTGTGTAAGGATGTCTATTCCAAAATTTTATAGTTTTCGAAATATTACCAATTTAATATTCATCTATTCTAACAACTTTACCAACCTCTATCTTAAAAGTTAGGATAGTTTTACACTTTTAAGGATTAGCCTTTTTGTTCTGAAACACTCTTTAAAATATAAATATTTTTACCGAATACACCTCGTGCTAGCTCAATACGGCAAAATTGACTCTCACTTTAAACAGGTAGAGATTAGATAAAGAATACGCGCATGTAAAAATTCAGGATACGATGACGCATCGGGCTCGCTTTGCTGTTTCTTTAGACCCGTCTCCTTTCCATACATTGGCAAGAATTTCGCATTGAACGTTGGCACGACGACGTGTATCCTCAAAATTAGATAAGTAAAAGAATATTTTTCTTGGTCCCTAATATTTTAAGCTCGGCTCCGGTTAGTTTTGAAATAATAGTAATTGATATTATAAGTTATGATGAGCCTCATTGATATAAGAAAAAAATATTTGACGCAGTTTTTGTTGGTTGAAATTTTTAGGGGATTTCCTTAATTCTAAAGTAATTTAGTTTTTAAATTAATATTCTTAATTTTTAATTTGTTTAATTATTTTTAAAAATATGCAATTAATTGTTATTTTTTGTTTAACGCTTGTTTACCATTATCTGTTTTGAGTATTACTTATGGATGTACTTTTTTTGAACTGTAATTATGGTTGGTTATCATATTGTTTATATTTTAAATGGAAAATGTAAAGTTTTTATAAAGAAGTTTTATTTCTGTAGCAATATTATCTAGGTACTAATTGAAAAAAATAAATGGTATAATTACTTTGCACTTTATGATCATACCGAGTAATAATAGTCACGTATTACTAACCCTAGTATTACCCCACAAAAGAACAAGAAAAGTTCTTAGTTGAAATCTAGTGGTTTAAAACACATTTAACTTGTTTCAGGTGATGGATTCCAGCCCCTGCTTTAGCCCCAGTTACAGATAGAACCTTTTCTTCTTACTGCCACAGTTAACGACAACCATGCGAATCAAATAGTTACCCAGTGACGTCACCATGACAGTGTTAAACCGCAACCGGATTTGCCGAAGGCCGAGCCCCAAAGGCTTTGCCATATCAGCGATAGCAGCAACTGTACTATTATGTATTTATTATACGAGGTAAGTATTTAACATATAGGCAAGGCGCAAATTGAATAAATTATAAAAAATATATGTTAAACGGTTCTATTATACGTAAAGCTAAAAAATAATTCGGTAAGTCCTAGCTTCCAGATCGCATCAATCTTCTCATCAAGGGGGTATTAATTTAACGTGCCTAACGATTTTATTATTTCTCAGATCAATACCAGATTGACAAGAAGATTGGTGGGATCTGGTAGCTAGGACTTTCCGAATTCTTTTAACGTTTAGTACAATACAACCGTTTAAAATAATTTATTTTCAAGTTTTTAGTTTTGTTGTTAGTTGATACGTCTTATTCTATTGAGTTCATTGAATGCCTTATTATAACTAGCCAGAACTAAACAACGATTTTATTATTTTTCTGACCAATACCTTAGTTTGATGAAAAGATTGGTGCGATCTGGTGGCTAGGACTTACCAAATTATTTTTTAGCTTTTAGTACAAAAAACCGTTTTTGATAATTCTTATCCTATTGAATTCATTTATTGCAAAATGAGCTCTATTCTATTAATTAACCCCATTTCATTAGATACCCATATTGAGGTAGTTATAGAAAATATGTAATCCGCCAGTTTTTGGCGGCGGCCATCTTGGACTTTTACATTTTTGTATAGTAAGCTCTATTCTACCAATCATATTATTGTGAAGTAATATGTATTCCGCCATTTTATATCGGCGGCCATTTTGGATTTACAATCATAAAAATGTATTATATTGAATTGTCATCAAGGTTAAGAGTATGTACAAACTTTCAGATTCATCTGTCGTCAGGAAGGGGGTCAAATTTCAATAACGAAATTTGACCCAAACCAATAATAGGAAACAAATAAATAAACAGGTCAAGCTTAGTAAAACAGTTTAAAAACGTATAGCGCGTGCGAGGTGACGCGACTAGGGTGACGCGACTCGAATTTGCCTCACATGCCGCGTGGTGATCCTTATATTGACACGCGTGTGCTGCGACCAACCGCCCCAAAAATGTCTGATTTCAAACCAATCAATTGTTATTATTAAACTTAACCTCTTAATCTAAATCGGATGCTACTGAGGAGAATCTGCTGTTTAAATTTTTGGTAAAAAGAAATTTAAATCACCTAACAACTATATTCTATGGCATAAAAAAGAGGTGGACACTTTTGAATTACAACTATAAGATGAGTGCTGCTGATTTTACTAATTACACAAGAATGTAACTACATGATTTTGACAATAAACAAAACAACAAAACTATACTTCTCTGAAGACAATGGGCGCGCTACTCGAAAAACTTTTCCACACTACCACAAAAGCCACTCGTGCTCAAGTAGGCGCGACTCGCGCCATATCGTGTCGCTAATCCATTTGCACTATATAATACAATTCTATTAGGACCCGTTTAACGCGTGCGACGCGAGAAAATATGTCACTCTTACAAAAATCAACGTCTTTTTCAAATAGACGCGTCGCTAGTCAATTTGCGCTGTATAATTTAATTTTATAAGTTACAAAAATTTAATACCTGCTGTGCTGCGTTGCGTCGCACGCGTTATATGTGTCTCAATTTGCGCCTTGCCTTAGATTACAAAAGTACGCGCTGTCCTGGGTCGCGTCGAGCGCGTTGCACGCGTCTCAATTTGCATCTTGACTAAGATGAGTTCTGCTTATTTTACCAATTCCACAAGAGAATAATGACTGCAAGCTGGGAATCTGATGATTTTGACAATAAACAAAACAATAAAACCACATTTCTCAGCAAATAAGGCGCGCGCGACACAAGAAACTGTGCCACTACCACAAAAGCAAGGTGTGCGCGGGTAAACGTTGTCTTTGGGTCAATTCCCACTCTACGTCCCGTTACCTTCCATACACGTTACACACACCCCGCGTCTGGGGCGGTCATAAGGGGGGCCAGGCCTCTCCCCTTTCATGCCACATCATTTGTAACCGATTCGGAAAGTTGATATGCCTCGTGTTACTGTGAGCTCCACTAAAATGCCATGATTTAACTAAAACGGTTAATTTGAAATCAAGTAACCATAAAAAATGGAATTAATATTATTATCTACGACTACTCAGGGCGAAGTAAAAGTGTGCAAAATCCTATTTATGTTTTTTTTTTTCAAATGGAACAAGGGTGGCTAGTTAGCATATCCTAAAAAGAATTTTATTCAGAATAATTTGGTTCTACATAGGCGCATTCGGGGAATTTATAGCGATAAAGCGTGGTAGTGATTGCTTTTTTTAATGTTATTTCGATTGACGCTTTAAGGTTATTATAATAGGTGAATTCTATGTGAACAAAGAACAATTTCATAATACATCCTAATAAAGAAGCCAATAAAGAATATGTGAGGGGTTATTTTCAAAAGTGTACTATCTCCAAAATTAGATTTTTATGTTACATAAAAAATGAACAAAGAACCTATATATTAAATGCAATGCTTTCTTTATTAAGTTTGAACACTGTTGTGAATGTAGTCATGGAAAAGTGATTTATTTAAATTCAGCGCTGAAAAATTAAACTATTAAGACAATAATTTCACTGTTATTTTAAAGAGTGTAAATGAAGATTGTACAAGGTGGCGCTTTCTCGTTGACCTTGTACATAGGTATAGCAAAACTAAAAAGAAGAACAAATTTGATTACATATTCTCGATTTTAATTTTGAAACAAATTTATTAGAGTGTTTTAAAAATTTTATCAATTTGGCCGGGCATTCTAAAAGCTGTAAAAATACCACATATGACATATTTAATTTGTCATAGTTTCGGAAATATACTTAGCCATCGTCAGGAATTCGATCATAAAATGGCATTTTATGATCGCATGATATTTAAGGACCTTTAAAAATTTACCTCATTATTTGGAATGTTTTTTCCAACAGTTTCGGAAATATGAACTTCCAGATCTTAATGCGTATATCTACTATTTTGTAGATTTATATGGTCGTATTTTCAAAACTATCACGGATAAATATATCAAATGTGGTAATTTGTTAAACCTCTTTGAAATATCTTGCCAACGGTAATATAATATGCAGGGTGTTTCATTAAAAAAAAAACTGATGATGGCCATATTTCCGAAACTTAAAAATCAACATATCAACTGTGGTATTTCTTATAGCTTTTATGAAGACCTTTCGACTGAGGATAAAATATACGCCACTAAGTTCTACATAGAAATCCCTAAATCGTTTCTATTTACATTCTTTTTATCTCTTAAACGAATCAAGTTAGCCAATATTTACTTTTACCATTAATTTTTTTTTAAATATTGGAAACAAGGTTGCGTAATTAGGTTCGTTCTATCTTTTTTTAATTTTCGCTATACCCTGCAAGGTCAACGAAAAGGCGCCATCTTGTACACTTTGAAACTAGGCCCCTTATGTGCTTTTTAATACTATCAAAAAACAGAATACTATTGCTTAAATAGCTGAAACGTAAACAATTTTCATAATTCCAGTTGCAGAATTAGTTTTAGTTGTATAACACAGGGATCAACCTATAACAATATATCTACAAGTCGTGCCAGCTCAACACGTTCAAATTGACCCTAAGGCAAGCCGCAAATTGACCTGCGTCCAGGGTTGGCAAAATAAAAAGCCACCTAAAAAGCCACTGGCTTTTGTGGGAAAAACCACTATAATTTTAAACAAAAAGTCCAGTAAACAAACTATTAGGTACTAACGGAAATACATAATTTATTTAAAACATAAAAATAAAACAGTACTTATTCTAAAATACTAAAATAACATAGATAATAGAGAATTATTGCAAGTTTCCTTATTGAGCTCGGGAATTATTAATACCGGCCTTATTTAAATGGTATAATTTAGAGTTATTGCAAATCATGTTGACAATACCATTAACCTAAAAAAAAGGGAAAAAAATTTTAGTAGTTTTTCTTTATTGTTTTGTGTTGTAAGGTTTTTTATAACACAATTATAGAAATACATTTGAAAAAGCAAGGTTTAAGTATTTTTACTTCTAAAAACTTATCGATTTTGTGATCGGCAGCCGTTCGGTTAGACGAACAGTTCCGAAGTTAAAATAAGGCCAAAATAAGGCACGACCCAAAACCGACATAAATAAAGCCGGGCACTATACTTATTAAGGGAGTCCTTATCCTACCATGGGTCTGCGCAAGCTCAGATCTCAAAATAAGGCCGGTATTATTAGTGCCTGGCCTTATTTTACGATGCAATAATTCTCTAATGATAATACCCAATAATTTTACGAGTTTGGGAACTCTCTCTGGATGAAGCCTGTTTTTAAGTCATTCCAGAGAAATCTATAAGTATTAAATATTATCTACAAAAAGCAAATGTTGCAGGACAACTATGAAGATGTAAAAATCTGTAATTTTAATTAAATTATTATCTTTTTTATTAAATAATTAAATTTCGATTTAACAGTTTGCCACCACTTACTATATGTTGGAATACTGTTTGATACCGAAGTTTCAAACAATGATTTTAGAATACAGTTCAGTGTCTTTTATTTCGCAACAGCAGATAATTTTGTACGAAATCAGTAGATCATTCCAAAAGACACTTTTTTGTCCAATTTGCTAATTTGCCGATTTAATATTAAAATTTGAGGTGAGGACGGTCAAAAACTCAGAAAAACACAAAAATCCCTCAAAAACACAAAAAAAACACCAAAAAACACATAAAGCTAATACAAAAAGCCAAAAATCCAGCCATCACTACACAAAGAGCCGGTTTTTGCCAACCCCGCACGCGTCTCTTGGGGTCAATAAAATCGTATAGGTAAACGCAAATGTTTTCTTTAAAGTAAAGGTATCGAAATAGAATGTTGGCAAATTTTTAAAAATTTTATTAATTACGAGACATTTATTGCATCAAAAAATATTTACATTCTTTTGTTTACTGTCTTTGGAAAATGTAAAATTTTTGTAGGCTATTAAATCTTTTCCACTCACACTTTCATTTACTGATACCGACATTTTCTCACTATTAAAATCTTGAGCGGAAATCTTTTCGCACATCTATTCACTATTACAATGAGAACTGAACTGATTAAGTGGTATACAAATTATTAGTGTCAATTATAGGAATTCTTACCTGCCCTGACCCACACCCCTTCTCGGGAAGGGCTGGCGCCCCATTTACCTATGATATAAACGTAACCTTACAGGTGTGCAGGTAAAAGAGATATTTTCGCGCCCCGTTTACCTCCGTTCCTAATGCGTGCGACGCGAGAAACTATGTCACTTTTGTCACAAAAATCGACGTCTTTTCGAGAAGACGAGTCGTTAATCAATTTGCGCTATATAATTTAATTTCATAGGTCACAGAAGTACGTGCTGTGTTGCGTCGCGAAGCACGCGTTATACGTGTCTCAATTTGCGCCTTGCCTTGGTGTGTTAAACACTAGCAGGTAGAGATTAGACAAAAATGCCTGTTTTAAAACATTCCAGATAAAGTGACTAATCGGGTTCGTTTTGTTGTCCGTTTACACCGTGTCCTTTTCGCGCATTGGCCAAAACTTCACATTCAAAGGTTTTGAATTAAACCTGAATTAATATTTTATCGATTTAAACGTGACAAATGACATTTCCCTAAAAAATAAAAAGAAAAGAATGGCTTAGAATTGAAAATAATTTTTAATCAGCCAGAGTGATTTAAAAGTTAGGTCATAATAATAGCGGCTAAAACATCGTAATTATTTTAGTATTTTTTATCCTTGACCCATGATAAGAAGAAAATAAATGAAATTATCTTATGCATTTTATTGGTGTTTTGCATTTTTAATTTACGGCTTTTTAATTATTTCCGTTTTAAGTTACAATTTTTCTAATACCATTTCTAAAATGATGTATCGTTACATCTTTAAGTTTGTAATTTTTTCTTGTATTTGTTTACAGCTTCACATCAGATGTGCAACGATCAAACCACTCAGAAACATCCAAAGAATCAGTGGGTCACCAACTCAGAAATAGACAGTATTTGCCTACAGGTGGGTTACGGCAATTATATGAAAAAAAGGAATTTGACAGTTGTCCCAGGCTGGTATCGGCTGATGCAGATATTTCTACCTTAGACGTTTTTAAGGAGTTTGAATTTCAGGTAAGTTATTTCGTAATAAAAAATCATGGTTTTTTAAGTTTTTGCGCACCCTGTATATAAAATCAACATGTTATCTTCATGAAACATGTTTTTTTTATTTGTACTTTTGTAAACCCCATTTGTGGACAGTCTGTATATTGCATAAATAAATTAAATTTTAAAGATCCATTAAAATTTATTTATTGTTCTTTGTTGAGTACAAATTGTATTTCTAAATAATTAATACTATCCCGTAACTTAATTTTCATGCATAATAAATGTGGGTTTCGCTTTATTTGCGGTAAAATCTTTATTGTTTATTTAAATAGAATTAAAATCAATGATCTGGATTTTCGTACAAGTAATATGTATAACTGTATCTATCAATACCGACTTTTTTAATTACCGATTATTTTTCTTTCTATTTAGTTGTTAATAATGTTTATTTTAAATTGTTTAAATATTTTATTTATTAAAGATAAAAGGCCAGCATATGTACCGTTTAAGGCCGATTTATACATATCTGTTCCGTTCCAAACACTACCGCAATTCGGATATTTATAAATATCACATCAAAAATACCAGGACCCGAAATTGACACTAAACGGACACGGCACGGATTTGTATAAATCGACCTTTATTCTGGGTTAAAAAAGTACTGAAACTCTTACCCTCGTTTCATTCTTTAGCCGGACTCGCTGGACAGAGTGATAAAATATTATATGGAGCCTTTGAGTTTGCCGACTTTCCGGATACTTAACGTGTGAATGGTCTCAAAATACTCCATAAAGCTAGCTCAACAGACGCGAAAAGCAAATTGCGAAACGCGAATTTCATTCTCATTGGTCAATTTCACATAAAATTAAAGGCGGGTAATTCAAAATAAAGATAGTTTAAAGATGTTGCGAATTCGCAAAATTTAAAATCTAGTGGGCGGGAAACTTGAGATCATTTTAATTTCCGGCGAATATTCGCGTGCGCATATGCGTAGAAACAAGAGGTTATTTGTCATATGTCGTTTCAAAACAATTTTGTTATTGTTATTTTTATGTCATTCTATTAGCTGTTTGGAACGTTATTTTTGTGTTCATTTTCTTAAATATTTTGTGTTCTTTGATATAAATTTATATTAACTTTTTTAGCCCTTTTCTTTTATAACAAATTTGCAGCGTTTTTACTGTCTTAGTGGCAAAATAAATTTGCTATATTTTTTATTCATCACATCAGATAAATGTTATATTATTAAACGGAACAACAAATAAAATCTCAAAAGATTCCAAGCCTAGCGTCACCACCGAAATAAAAACAATATAGAAATTTGTAAGTTATGTTGTTGTCTAGAATTTCGGCCAATTTCGCAGCTGTATGAATATGACAAAAACCGCGATTTTTTGGCCAAATATTCGTTTCGCTTTCGCAATTCGCTTTTCGCGTCTGTATGAACTAGCTTATACACTTCGCTAGCGTCGCGTCGGTCCGTCGCTGACTTCTCAGCTCCCGCTAATGTGAAACGAGAGTTACTACCGTTTTACACTAGCCGGAAACAGATAGCCGTTAATGGACCGACACCTCCTTATAACTATTTATCAGTCTGTCCGGCCGGCTCGGCAAGTGTGAAAGCATTGGTATTTTCAACAGAGTTTTGGGCAGGTACTTAAAGATACATGTAATTTCAACTAGTGGTAACAGGGTTCGGGTATCCTTATGTATTTTCGACCAAAGGGATGCATGCGATATGAAAGATAATTAATATTAAAAGAGGAGTTTCGAACTTCCATTGTCTTTATTTTATTTATTTACACTACTTTTCGGGCAGTACTATTTCCTTCGTTTCCTCTTATTTTAATATTAATGATAAAGCATTGTCTACCACATTCATACATACGATGAAAGATAATTCTTATTAATTTCATGGTTACCGTTTTTTTAAATCGGTAGATCAATTATAATAAAACAACTTGAGACTTTTTATATTTTATTAAATGTAGATATTTACGAATTATTCCAGCTTTGATGAGATAAAGATTTAACAACTAACCATAACTACTTTATGCGTTTGTTGCAAACGAATGTAAGGCTAAGGTAGATTTGATGCTAATATACACGTATTAGAACTATTTTAGGGGCGTATTTTTGTCGTGGCCTTTTATCCATCATTAGGGTACTAGGTATATAATTTAAAAACAATTAGGTATGTCCGATCAAATCCAGACATTTTATGGCTTGTACATCCTGGGTCGAAAATGTACTTTCCCTTATCTGACCCTTTTTCTTGGGCAGGTAGACGAGTACTCCAATTAACTTAGACTTTTACCTCGGAATCTCACGGAATAATCTGTACATACCTTTATTTTGGTACAAAAATACTCTCCTAAAAATCCCCTATGATATCGTGTAAGGAACTCGAAATATGACAGGTCAAATATCAAAAAATCAGTTTTTTGCGAATATCTCGTTTCCTTTGTAAGTAAATCACAATTTTTTTACAACTTTGATTCTAAGCATTTTTTTGTCATACCAACGGATTCGATAATAGAGGGCGCAGAGTGTTAAGCACTTTACTGTATGTACGTACCTTAGCACGCTATACTTACCAAATTTGGTACTGACAAGTTTTTTTCCTTTCAGTAAATTGTGTTAGAATAATTTGGATTATTTTTAATTTTGTGAATACTAAAAGTGTTATTACACAAGTTCTGTATGCCCGTTTATAATGTCCTGTTTCATTATGTGTCATTATGTTGACAAAAGATAAATTTACACTTGGTTTGCGATAGCTGGTTGATTTTAAAAAAGCTACCATCTCCTTTATAGTCTTAGATCCGATAGGAAGCGTCCTGCACCCATCTGTTTACCGAATAAAAAGTATGTTATATTAAATATAGTATTTTAACAAAGGTATTGCTGCAGTGTTGCCTAAAAATTATAGTTAAGGCTATATAATATAAACATAACCTTAAAAATTTGACATACACTGTATGAGGGCAATTTTTTTTTCTACATGAAAGTATTAATATATTGCAAAAAAATTCTATTCCATGGGAAATAGTTTTAATTTAAAATTTTGAAAAATGACTGACAGTTTTTGGTACTTTCTGTATTATTTAAACATACATATTTAAATAACTAGCCTTGGAATGTATTTAAAAAAATCAATAATAATTGTATATTCATACAAATTAATATCCAGGGATATGTTGTCCATAAAGGGCTTTATTATTTGTTTTATTTATTTTGACAAAAAAATATGTTTTAATTCTTTGGATGTATGTTAAACTTTCAACCGGCGCAGCACGTTTTTTTTGTGTCTTATCAGTATCAAGTCCTATTAATTCGATTAAAATTATCTTTTCGGACACAGACAGAGAATGCTTGTGGGTGGTGTTACGTCATAGGATATTCGAATAACACCAGGGGCGCATTCAGATTCGACAAAATCAGGGTAAACTTTACCCCAACCTTGACCTTCGCAAACGAATTTGTTCCTTGGGTTCGATTTTGATAAGGTCTTGCTTATTGCGCATGTCTTTACCGGGCCTTTAGCGGGCGTCGATTTTGAATGCGCCCCAGGCGTCAGTGAATTCGCATAGGTTGAAAGAAATTGATTTAAAATTCAGTGGTTCGTTTTTTGAAACAACACTCCAACACGTCAATCCTTATTTTTGGCAGTGGACTTTTTTTATGGTAATATATACAGGGTGACCCAAGAATAAGCGACGACCATCAACTTCATTTTGTTAAATGAAAACAACTATTTTTCATTAGATTTTTGTATTGCGCATTATATTCTAAATATTTTTAGAATTGATTGAAAGAGTAGCTTTGAAATTTTATATAAAAAAAGGATAAAATAAATAAAAATATTGAGTGCCAATTTAGCGGACCACTTAAGAATTTCGTGCAAAATAAGCGGGGTCCTGTGAAAAGGAATATCTGCATCACCCTGCTTTTGCTTTCCAAGTCGGGCTTAGAGATTGGTTTGGGAACCTGAAAACTGGAGTAAAGGGTACTATCGTCAGCAAAACTATAAAAGGGATTGGTTGTGGAAGAGAAAAGGTCGTTAATGTGAAGAAGAAACAAAGTGGTGCCAGTACTGAACCCTGAGGCATTCCAGAATTAATTTCGTGAAAGTTTGAAGAGTGGCCATCCATAATGACTGATATACGTCGATTTGAAACATAACTAGAGAGCCAAGAACAGGGTTTAGTTGAAAGAGCGTAGGAGGGAAGTTTATTGAAGTGCGTCATGCCAGACCTGGTCGAAAGCTTGAGATATTTCAAGACCAACGATCTGGGACTTATCTTAAAACTAAGGAGACTTGTTCCAGTTGTGTGATACGAAGAAAAGAAGATCTGCTGTAGATCTCTTGTGATGAAATCCATACTTCCTGTCAAGCAAAATTGTGTGTTTTTCTAAATACTTAGGAATCTGCGAGTTAATGAATTTCTCCATTACTTTACAAAGCACTGAGAGAAGTGAAATAGGTCTATAGTTCGATGATAGAAATTAAGATTCTTTTTGGGGATAGGTTGGACACGTGCAGCCTTCCAGCTGTCTGGAAAAATACCCGTGTCATAATAAATTCGAACTGGCCAAGTTAAAATAGGTGCAACCTTAGAAGTACATTTTTTAAAACGATTGTAACGAGAAGAAAGAATACGCTTAATGTGTTTTACCTTAAAATAATATTGACTGATTGACAGGTAGGTAAAGAGTTGAGTTGGCAGCAAATTGTTTGGCAAATATTTCGGCGTTTTCTTTAGATGTAGAAATAATTGTATCTTTCAAAGTTAGTAATGAAAAAGAACTGGTACAAAAATTTCTACTCATGTTTTTGGCAAAAGACCAGAAGGATATGCTGCCATTTGACCAAGAAGGTACTTTGTTTTTTATGCGATTATCGAAAGAGTCTTTGGCTTCTGAGATTTTTTAATGATACTGGTTTCTTTCTTCAATGCTAGCTTGTCAATTTTCTGGACTACGATTTAGTAGAATTATTTTCTATGCTTGAATTTTTAAAAGTCTAGCATTTTTTACATAATTTAGTAAACCAAGGTTTATGATTGGATGGTTTAGTGGTTTTCTTGGTGTGAGGTGCATAGGTTTCAATGTCCAGTAGAATTGAGTCAGTTTCTTACGTATTTCGGAAGGATCGTGAGATGAGAAGTAGATGGTATCCCATGGGTAGGTGGCGAAGAAGTCCCTCAGGCCATCCCAGTCGGCTGAGTTGTAATGGCACACGATGCGTAGATGCATGGATTAATTTACCTTAAGTTGTGTAGAGTAAGATTCAGTAATTAAGCCATGATCTGTAATAGATTTTTCATGGATTTCTGGGTTAGAGGTAAAAAAGATATATATGGGGTTTAAACTAACATTCGGGGCTCTAGGAAAGTATATGGGTGCCATAATAAAGTTGATAAGATTTCTGCTGCTCTGCCTTAAGAGGCAGTTTTTAAAGAGCCTCGCCAGTCCTTATTATGGACATTGGAATCGCCAAACACGATTACTTCTCCATTGCTGGGAAATTATACTGTCAATCTTTGTTGAAAAAAGTCAAAGAATTCGACATAGGAATTGTCAGATGGGGACCTGTACAAACAAAAGAAAAATTCAGTAGAAGACCTAAGGGGAAGTTCAAGCCAGAGGATATTGGGCCTACCCGATTCTAGATTGGAAACACGAGCACAAGACAGGTCGTTGCGAACATAAGCGCATGAGGACAAAAGGACAAAATAAGTTCGTAGCCTGGGAAAAGGAGGTAGCTAGTTAAACTTTAGAATTTTGATTTTAGATACATGGTTACTTACTTAGCATTAAAACTAGCCATAATTAACGTATTACTGTTTTTTATTGCAATCAAGAAAATATGTGTCCAAAATTTACTAAATTAATGACATAGGTAATAATATAAATAGTTTTTACAATAAAAGGTACTTAATTCCATGTTAATATAATATTTGTCCCTATGACATTGATAGAAATATTTTAAAACTAACTAACCAGTAATAAATGACGTATAGTGTGTTATATACATTTTCAATGTAGAATTTAATAACGATTCAAAATGTGTTAAAAAATACGTTATGTTCCACTTATAATAAAACTACTTGAAAATGAAAATGAATGAACAATGAAAATTCTGTTTTTTGATACCTTGTATATTAACTAGTACTGTCAATAAAAGAAAAGTGTACCCAAATAAACATTTTTTAATTTAATTTATTTTTGTTTCTTGTACCGTTGCAAAGTTATTTCGTGTATAAATAGAGTTGGAACACCCTGTATTTTTACAGTACATTTGAAATAAGAAATGCAGATATTTTCTTAAAACACTGATGCAACGCAAATCACCCGATTGACTCTGACCCATAAGGCAGCTTGCAGGACTAGTTGTATGGTTGTATCAATCGGATTGCGCTAGTGTGAATACTTCTACGAAATCCTTATGGGTCAGACTAATGAAACTAGTTGCTCGATCGTGTAAGTTGCGTTGCATCAGTGTGTAAACTGCATAATACTGCAAAGATTTCCACCTGAAGTACAAAACAACTTCGCGGGCAAACAAAAGTAATAATAAGCTATCTGACCCGTAAGGCGCCTTGCAACACTTACTAGTCGTATGGTTGAATCAATCGAATTGAACTAGTGTGAATACTTCAACCAAATGCTTATGGTCAGACTGAAACTATGTAGTTGCTTAAGCTCGTTCATTTTTCATTGGCCGTTTCATCGGATAATTCAGTAGAAGTGCGATTGAATTGAATTTAATAAAAGGACTTTTTAGGTAATATAAAGAATACTTCTGAACAAACAAACCGCGCTCCACTCTCTCCAAATATAAAATGTATTTCGTCATCGTCAGTAGGGGTCAAGTTCATTAACACATTTTTTTAATGATATTTTTTCCCACGTGAATGATCTGAAAATGGGATTTTTCTTTAAAGCGCGGTTGTAGGTACACTTACACTGACCGGTGTTTTCTTTTTGTAAACGTTGTTTACTTACGCATAATTTCAACGCTTTTAGCTCTTACCGCTTCATAAACCGGTATTCATTTACTTAAAGTCAAATGGAGCTTGAAACTGTCTACTAGTTAAATGATTAAGAAGTCTCGCACACAAATATTTGACTGGTAAACAATGTTAAATATAAGGAAAATTAGACTTTAAAATAAACCATTAGAAGCTTTATTGTTTTATAGAAAATTTTGAATAAGTTAATATGTGTTTGCACACTGCACTGCAGAGAATAAATTGAGCAGAATACCCTTTTCTAATAATCTAAAGTAATATCATTTTTTATGTGCTTATTTTGCAAACTCTATTTTAAGTATTTTTTTTTCAATAGCTTCTTTTCGTAGTTGAAGAGAGACCCAAACTTTTCTTAAATTTTGTTAAGTTGTTATTATAAGAAATTGTTAAACACTACCTGTCTACTTAATTAAATTCGCACCGTATGAAACATTTTTTATTATTAATTTTACGTAAGTTATTCTTTAGGCGCAAATTGAAACACGTATAGCACGTGTGAGGTGACGTGACACGAGAGACACGACACGTACGTGCTACACGTGCTGCGTGGTGATCCGCATATTGGGACACGCGGTTTCAAATAGGAAACGCCGAGGTTTGGATTTGATTGGCAGTTCGCGACTAGCCGGCATCAGGAAAATGTCTGATATTTTTGACAAACGAACGATACAATTGTTGTTAATGAACTTGAGTTCTGAATCGGAATCGGATGATGCTGAGGAGGACATGTTGTTTTATTCAATCTCACTCCAAATCCGATTCTTCAGTTTTGTTTTCATGTAATTAGCATTTTTTGTATCATACAGCTCCCTATGTTCCCTTACCGCCTCTATTAACTTTTCTTCTGTCATTTTTCGTAAAAAAAAACAAAGAAAACACTTGTTGTAAACAATAGTCACCACCACGCGGCACGATAAACTGTGTCTGAACTACAGCGAAACACGTCTGGAAACCGACGCGTGTCGTGTCAGCGTCGCGCTGCGTCGTCAATTTGCGCCAATATATTCAATCATGTAGTTTACAAAACAACGTGCTGTGCTGCGTCACCTCACACGTGCTATACGTGTTCCAATTTACGCACGCTGCCTTATAAAAGTTCAGCATGGTCTAAAATCTAAAATGCAACCATCAGATATTATTTAAACCGTTATTTTTGACAATATCGAAAATTGCCATCACAATAACAAGTTTAGAATTAAAAAGAAACTTGTTTATTTGCCAAAACAAAAAAACGAGAAACAAAGGTTTTTAAATTTTTTGTGAGATAACAGAAAACATTTAAATTTATACATTGGTGTATACTAATTTCGAAATGTTTATAAAAACCTTTCTCTGACCTATTAAATTTGGATATGAAAACTACTGAGCCTTGTTATGCAATTTAATATTTATTTTAATCGTAGCATCCTTCTGTGCTTTCCTTTATGTACCATCTAAGTAAAACAATCAACTTTCCTATGTTTTCTATACAAAAACTATACTTTTAAGATAAGCTTTGAGTAATCCTTTCTAAGATATGTTTAGTGCAGCCAAAAATATATGCAGATAAGCGCGGCGACTTTTCAGTTGCTATATGGCTGCTATGGGCTGAAAATTTTGAAGAGCAAAAGAAATGGTTCTCACCTTTAAAACACTTACTCATTCACATTACTTTGTTCGTACCAAAAAAAAGTCCTTATCTTAGCTTAGTCACATATATGTTTGTTCGTAGAGCAGTCAGAAACTATCAGGAACCGTCAGACGCAAGCGCATTTCGTTAAAAGCGTTCGTAGAGAAGAAATCCCATACTGCTGAGCAAAAATCCTCTGTTCGCAGACGTACAATTTTTCGTTGTGAACAAAATAATCCGCCGATTTTGTAAAAAATTTTAGTTGGCGACATGCGCAATGACCATTACTGTGATTTCATTTGATTTTAGTCCTTGGTTTTTAAAAATTTTATATATATATATATATATATATATATACATATATATATATATATATATATATATATATATATATATATATATATATATATATATATATATATATATATTTATTAGGGTCTTGCCATCTTTTAAAAAAATTTGGCGGCGTTTTTGTCCAGTTGGCATTTTACGTCATGCCGTTCTCAGAGTTGAAAATACCCAACTAATCGAAGAAAATTCCGACCAAGCATGCGCATTAGAAAATTGAAAATTAGGTTGAAAATTTTGCTTTACGAACAAAGCTTTATGTGCACTAATATATATACCCATATATTTGACTTCTTTGGGTGCATTGGAACCCGTGTATCCACGTATCCCCCCCCATGAGTATATATTATAATAATAGATATATATTAAGTCCGTTTACAGTCGGCAAGTTCTTTCTGCAACTTGTAAGAAACTTGTGGTAGGCATGCGCAGTATGCGAACAGCTGATTTTTGGCAGCGTATTCTGCACACTTTATTGCGACTTGCAACTTTACCAGTTGGACCAGCAATTGCAAGTCTGGAAAAAAATATGGTTATTTTAGTGGTACCAACCCCACCCAAAGTTTCTAGTTGAGTGACCACAACCTTCTTGCTTTTTTCTTTAATTTTCATCCCCCAAAGAGGGTAGCGGCAGCAATAATGAGGCAAATCGTAGCCGCGGTGGCTCTTTTTCGTTCGATTTTTTAATTTTTAACAGCTATTCTACATACCGGTCAATAGCTAGGTTAGGTTCTAACTTTATTTTCACATTTTTGCACGTTGGTACCTTGCCCTATTTTTGCAATATTAAAAAGCGAATTGCCGACTGTAAAACGAATCTGCAATAAACTTACAGCAAGTTTATTGTTGAAAGAAAGATTGCTGCAACAAAATTGCAGAAAGAACTTGCCGACAGTAAAACGGACTTTTGGGGGTTGTGGTAATAGCTACTGTGTGCTATGTTTTCTCTAAATATCATTAAATAGTAGACGCCCTGCATATTAAAAATTTAAAGCAAGAATTTGTTAAGATAAGATACGACTCTAATATTTTAAAGAGAAGGTTTTTCTTAAATGTCAAATAACTAAATTAGGTAAATACCTTTTCCGTTTTGAAACTAGGTGAATGTCTTCGTTTATAAAAATATATATGGAAGTTAAGTAAGCATGTAATCATATACTTCAGTAATAACATATCGGCGTTTTATATCTACTTCGGAAACGATTGCAAACAATCTCTTTAGGTTACTTTACAAATCGTCTATCCATTTCAATCGCGTTTAATCACGTAAAGTATCGTATTCTATAAATAATAACACTATTAAAACCTAATGACTTAATTGTAGAGACATAAGACTATTTATAAGCACGATAGTTTTATTTTTTTTTTAGATTGCGTTATTTTCTTTTTTCTTTATTTTACAATATTCTGTCGTACCAAAAGTCACGCTAGATACATTAACTGCTGCTTACTCTAATTGAACATTTGATCTAATAATAAATTCCTAAATATCGATAATTCAGAGTACAGTGTGTTACAAATTCGTGGGTGCCTGTTGAATTTTGGAAAATGCGAGGTTTCGTCTTTAAAAAACCATCGTCACTTTGTTTTTTTATAGGAAACGATAAAATGAGATGCCTACTCTGTATTCGCCACAGCTCTTTAGGATATATTTACCAGTTATTATAATCTATCATTTTAAACTTTTTTTATTTGACAAATAACGTTTCTATTTTTTTAATTTAAATAAAAGAGCTTGCAAAACAGTACGAGGAAGAAAGTTTACTGCTAGTGCCAGAGCTAGTGAACCCTTCGGAGTAACGTAAGACCTGTAAGGCTTGAAATTTGTATAGTGATGAGTCATAGCATGCTAAGTACGAAAATCATCACCTGGCAGCCCTGCACATCATCACCCTGTATATTTGTAAAAGTTTAAAAAAACAATAAAAACAAAAAACTCAAAGCGAAGGGATTGAAATTGTTTTAGGATTAGCACAAGTACCCGCCAAGTGAACTAAACGGTGTGGCTGATTTGGATGATCATATTTCCAAAACTAGTAAAGTTAGATGTACCTAACGTGGTATTTACCTAAAAGCCCTTTTTAAGACCTTTTTAATGGTGCCTCAAAAAAACTTTTTTTTCCACCCTGTATATTAACAGCAGTATCACCAATAACAAGAGCTTTAAGAAAACACTACATTAGGTATATCTAACTTTTATTAGTTTTGGAAATATCGCCATCAAAATCGATCGATCGATTTTTAAAACTCACCTAACCCCTTAAAAAAAAAAAGTAAAAAAGAAAATTAATATTGAAGGTAGTATATTAAGCAACGTAAATATGTAATTAGGCAGAAGTAGAACATCCAACAAATAAAGAGAAGCATTACGCTTAGATATAAGGATTTTAAAAATATCGTCTTAGCAGTATCATTTTTCAAATCATTAAAAAGATTTATAAAAACGATACCTGATCGGCGATTATGGTTATATAATGATGAAGCCTTGCCTGGCCAATGTTGAGTATTTGTAAGTCGAGAAGCCAAAAAGGAACTGTTAGATATGGTGTTACTTTAAAAATGTAAATTTTTTAATTAAAAAAACATTTTCAATATTTTTAGTAGGTACGCCAAAATAGTTATTAACTTGCTAGTATAAGTTATAATTTTATAGTATAATAGAATTTGTCGAACACGCGTGCTTTCTAAGAACAAGGTTTTTATTTATATTTTGCCACCCACTTACAGCGATAACTAAAAAAGAGATAAGAGAGAGAAAAAATCTTCCTATATAAAAGTTCTGTAGTTTTTTCTTCTTTTATCGTTTAAGTATACCAAAAAATAAAATGAACATTATTAAGTTAAGAAAAAAGGGGGTGCTTAAATACCTTATATAATATGTCACCAATAAATGGGCCGGTTGTGAAAAATACCATCTTGTTTCATATACCCATCTCTACTATTTTCGGAAATATTGCCATTTAAACTGAAGAAAAGCAAGATAATTTTCATTATATCAAAGACAATTATAGTTTCACTATAGACTCCCAGAACAATGCTAAACTTTTGGTCCATACAAATGGACACTGGCTTGGCTGAATTTATGAAGCGGCAAATTATACGTACTGTTTATGTGTGTACTTAATTGATACCCGCTTCATAAATGCCACGAAGGAGCGTCCAAGCTGATGACCAAAAATTTAGCATTGTTCTGGGTGTCTATAGTAAAACTACAATTGTCTTAGATTATATCTACCCACAGTTCTTAGTCAAGCACTAAGCTTACAATTAGTGCCGTAGGTATAGTGGACATTACTCGTATATCTACTACTTTTAGATTGACGTGGCCATATTTCCGAAACTATTAAAGATAGATATAACAATGTGGTTCTTTTAAAGACCTTTGTAAAGTTGACATAATATACAGAGTGTTTCATTTTAAAAAGTTCCCTTTTATTTTTCTTAACTTCTTGATATTCAATGATGATTGATGCAAAATATCGGGCCTATCTTTAGTGTCTTCCCTTCTCGTTATTTTATTAATAAATTGATCCATAAAATACTACATTTCAGAATGAAATTGACAGATAAAAATTTTAACATGGCTGCTGGTCGCCATCTTGGAAAAAATGAATGGAAGGGAAAGTCATGTGGCACGTCATATTAAAGCTTTCGACGAGTACTTTATAATTCTAGAATATGCAGTCAATCCCGTCACCTACTACAAAGTGGCGGTATAGTTAAGACCATATTTATTTCATTCTGAAAGCGATGCCGCCAAGTACACATAAAATGATAAAGTAAACAAACCTTTTCAAAAGCACATAGCCTTGGACAGAGCCTAATTATATATTTTTGGATAAATAAATAAAAATATTGCGAAAACACAAATCACGTACTTAAAAAACATCCTCTTATTTCGTCTCTGGCGTACCATAAAACCTGTAACGCGAGGCGTAGTCGTCGGGTGGAATATTTTTTGCTGCAATAAATCATTGTTCACAAAAGGGTTTATTTGCTTCATCATTTTTGTGTACTTGGCGGCATTGCTTTCAGAATGGAAATAAATATGGGTCTAACTATACCTAAATACCTTATATAAATGTCCATAATTCCAAAACTAGATGTCCTTAATGTGGTACTTTCTTAAAGCTCTTTAAAAGATCTTTTAATGTTAATACTGGTGATAATATACAGGGTAGCAAAAGTATATATTTTTTAATGTAGCACTCTGTATATATCATATCACCAATAAAAAGATTTTTAGTAAAGTTTTAAGAAAATACCACATTGGGTTTATCTAACTTAATTACTTTCGGAAATATTGCCATCCAAATCAGGTATTTTGGTCATTTTTAAAGTACCAACATTTTGAAGTAAGTAAAGGCATTGACTTGATATTCTTGGGTTATAAAGTACTTGTCAGAGGCTTTAAAATGATGTGACACAAGACCCCACTTTATATTTAATTTTTTCCCCAATATCGCCCCTGCAGCTGTCCTGAAATTTTCATTTGTCAATTTTACTCCAGAATATAGTATTTTTGCATTTATTTTGTATCTTAAAGTTTAAATTATTTAAATAGATCAATTTATAAAATAAAAGAGGGAGGACATTAAAGAAATGCACTGTATAAAAGAAAATCCTGTACCGTATTTCTACACCTCGGAAAAGAACCCCATTTAAATATATTAAGTAAATATTTTTTAGAACACACTGTATACAATTTAATAAAACGTCGCCCCTTTCTTAAGTCGAGCCCACGTTGCCAGGCCCAAAGAACTTTAATGCCGTTGCCTATATTGTCTGTCAAATTAACTTATTTTATGACCCGTTTTTTCTTAAGGTTTTAAATGTTATGGGCGATTTATTTTCCAGGAAAATTATTAACTTTTATGCGTCAACCAAGGCACTCATTCATAATTTTGTAATGTATTTCTATTATTTATTTTATTCGTCCGTGTTGCTTCTGTATTGATTTATTTGCATGGCTCGACCAGGTGGTCCCATGTAGTCCCTGGGCCTGCAATGAAAGTCACTTCAATGATAATAACACTTTTAAAACACTTTTAGGGGCTTTCTTTTGATTGTTGCTGACGTCTTAGGTTAATAGAATCACTTAACTTTTCTACATGTGATATTAAAGGATTCGTCATCTCAAAATCTGGCTATACCTAGGATTTTTTTCACTTTGTCGAATAATTAAAATTAAGTGACTTTATAGTTACTTTTAATGTTGCATTCATTCATTTTTATACCGGGTGTCTACGAATCTATTAGGCAAGTCATAAGTCCTAGAATTTTGGACATATCAAAATGCGATTTGGTATAGGTAAATGGTATGGAAAGAGGAGAGTTTTCGCATATATTTTTTTTTAAAATCTGTTGACATCTTTCAAAGATATATGCCTAAAATACCAGAGTACCGTAGGTGTTGGGTTATTAGATGTTTAACCCATCGTTCCCCTGTTTCGTCAACGTTGTCCAAGCATTGAAACATGCAGTTATGCATTTCACAGCACCAGATAAGCATAAGGTGCCATCACGGTCGTTATTTTAAGTAACTACCGTGAACCTCTCTTTCGAGGTCAAAATCTGTCCACTGCGCCACGGGGAAGACATCCCACTTTTAAGTTACTTCTGGTTTAACCGGAAATGGGCCAAATTTTGAATCATTTAAAGAAACACAGTGTATATTTTAATATTTTTGGACTCTAAATAAGAATTTAACATTTTAAAGAGTTTTTATACCGGCTTGATTTTTGAGAGCCACTTGTACTATCGCATCTTGGTGGCTTTAATTCTTTATTTATGTCCTTACTTTTAATACGATTGATTGCAAAATAGCCTAAGATTTCTCAAAAATCCTTTTAAAAGTGCTTTAAAAGGGGTTGTTATTTGAAAATAATAGTTAGATATAAAAATCTTTAAAAAATTTTCTAATAATCAGATAATCATTTATGACAAACAATATTGGCAGATTTTTGATATTTCGTAAATCTGAAAATATGATCTTTATTACTAAAAGGTGATATTTTTGCAGTTATCACCCTGTATAAGGCCAAATTTTAGTCCTATAAACTTTTACTGTTTGACGTTTTAAGCTAAAAGCAATAACCTTTTAATGTTTAAATACCTACTATGCAAAAGGTGGACAATGAAGTGTTATGGTAATTTTTTCAAAATTTTTCTAAATTTTTCCATAACTCTTGTTTTCTTTTATGCCATAACACTAAGGAATTAACTTTTATAAATCAATCAATTACCAAAATGGTTTTTTATTTTTTACTTACGTTGCTTAGTTTGCGTAATAATGCTCTTTGAATTGTATGGTCAGCAATGCTTATACATACATGCTTTCCTTGCCTTTTTTGAATGAAAAATTTAAAAAATTAAAACTTTGCAAATATGAATAAATCAGTTGAATTATTGACTTTTTAGAGCACATTGACAAATTTCAAAATGGCGCTGGAGGTCATTCTGGGACTCCCTGACGAGTACTTTATAACCCTAGAATATAAAGTCAACACCTTTACCCACTATAGTTTAAGTGTTGTTAATGTAGATTTTCGTGCTTTTAAAGATCTCTTTAATTTGTAATACTGGTGATTATATACAGTGGGTAGTAAAATATATATATTTTTTACTAACGCACCCTGTATATCATGTTACCATTATAAAGATCTTTAAAAGAGCTTTAAGAAAATACTACATTTATACATCCAACTTTATTATTTGACTAAAGAACCGTAATCATGAACCTTTCTTCCAGTCTTTTACAAACGAGTTTATAAAGGCTTTGTGTACCCCATAAAGATTTTGAAATAGGTTTATTATCGCTCCACTAATTTTAAATGGAAATTTCTTCCTTAGGTTTAAAAAGGTAAATAGGATATTTCTGTAGGCATAAGATTAAAGGATATGTTGCAAGAGTTGCCTTATTAGAAAGCTCGGATATAATTAATACCGGCCTTATTTAAATAGTGCTTGTACCCATAATTTAGAGTTATTGCAAATCATGTTGACAGTGCCATTAACCTAAAAAACTGGGAAATTTTTATTAGTGGTTTTCTTTATTGTTTTGTGTTGTAGGGTTTTGTTTTACACAATTACAGAAATACATTTGAAAAAGCAAGTTTTTAAGTATATTTTACTTCAAAAACTTTTAGATTTTGTGGTCGGCAGCCGTTCGGTTTACATTAACAGTTCCGAAGTTAAAATAAGACCAAAATAAGGCACGACCCAAAACCGACATAAATAAAGCCAGGCACTATCCTTATTAAGGGAGTCCTTATCGTACCATGCATCTGCGCAAGCTCAGATGCCAAAATTAATGCCGGTATTATTAGTGCCTGGCCTTATTCCACTGTGCAGCAATTCTCTATTATAAATTAAATCGAGCTTTATTATACAGTTTAAAAATTCGTTATATAAGGTGTCCCCGGGACTGCCGCGATCATTTCTCAAAAGTACACTTTGCAAAATGTTAAAAATTTGGTAACATTATAAAGTCAGTGGGGGACTTTTAATTAAAAATTTTGACAGTTCTACCACTTCCGGTTATACCGGAAGTTATTGTCAACTTCTTTATTTAAATAGAACACCTTATATATTATTTATTTTTATATTCTGCGTAAAATCCTAAACATAATTTATTAATAATATTCTTTACCTAAGTCCGTTTATGACTTATTTTAAATTTTATGTCAAAAATGACGTTTCCAAGCCATTAAATAACTATCAATTTCTTTTAAACAAAAGCCTTATTTGGGGTTTGGTTCCTTGTAAAGAACTTCTTTAGTAGATTGTATCGCTATTTTCACAATTAATAAATATAGAGTGGTCAAAAATAATCGTTAAACTCCTATCTTTTTTTATCTTATCCTATTAGGCATTAAAAATACGGGTAAGTTTGTTAGCTATTTCTAACTATTCTAGCTAAACCCTTAAAATTACCAAAATTAAGATATGCTTTCCTTAAAAGGTACGAAACATTTGTTAAATAGATACAAGGAAAAAAATGGTTATTTTTTAATTTACTCTCGTAACTTAGAAAGGGAAATGCAATGAGTGATACGTTCTAATTTTGAACCTTTACAAGATCTAAATAACCTTTAAAATAGAATTGGCTTAGAAAAAGCATTTAAACAAATATTGTTATAATAAGCTAACCTTTCACAGTACACAAGTAAAATCGTAATCATTGAAAGCTTGGGAAAACAGGGCGATTAAAAACTCGATCACGAAACTTAAGGGGTGAAAAGTTTTGTTTTTTAAATATTTAACACACCGTAGTTCAAAAACTAAGACGTTTAGGACATATGTTTATATGAAGTTTTTCTTATTTTCTGTTGTAGAATCGCCCCCGTAAAGTTTGTCGGTTGAGTTACTGGACCCCTGTATGTAGGTAATTTGAAATTGATGAAAATTTTGATGTCTATTGGTGCCTAAACGGTGAGGTTTATCGACTTTAATAAAGAGGTACCCTATTTTTTAAGTAGCTTAAAAGCTTTGCGATATCTGTCAAAATAAAAAAGCTTATGATGTAAAATAAATTTTTAAGTTTTAGGGTAAAGTGCCCTCTGGCGGTTGTCAAACAAAGCACTGTTGTCTTTATAATTTTACGAGAATCTTGGCAAAGCTCATGATTTGTGTGCCAAATATTAACTGGATTGGTTAAAAAATAAATGCAATATAGCGAAAAACCGCATGGCGACGGCTTGTGTATTCGAAAACGAATAACATTTTAAAAAAATTATATGAAAATATAAAAAAATCACCCCCTTAAGTTTCAGGGTGACAATTTTCAAACGAACGGCATTTAATATTCCTTGAATTCATGATCTTGCGAAAATTCGGCGAAACACGTCAACTTAGATATCGAGGGGGACAACTTTTGAGGCATCTGTTATTTTTGTAAATTCAACCCCCTTACGCCCAGGGCAACTACCCCTAAAATTTTAAATAGCAACCCCCAATTTTGCCACCATTTTTGAAATCTACATGTAATTCTAGGTTAGATACATCACTTTTTTTTTTTTTTGGTAAAATTGAAGTAGAGGACCTTACAAATTATTAAACGTATTTCATTTATTTCAGTACAATAATTCAAGTTTTCACAATATTCAACAAAAATAGCAAGCTCTTAAAAATAATGATAAAGAATGTAGCGATATTACTGAACCTCTTAATCTGGTTTAACCTCACCTAGTTACTTTATAAATTGTTCAAAATGGTTTCCATTCTTTTCTAAACACATGTACAACCTAAGCTCAAACTGTTCGCGGACCTTCTGGAATGTCTCTGGTGAAATAGCTCTACATTCCTGTATAATCCTTTGTTGGAGGTCTTCTATTGAGTCTGGTTGCGTTTTGAATACGACAGATTTCAAATGACCCCATAGAAAGAAATCGAGTGGTGTCAGATCTGGGGATCTAGGTGGCCATTCAATAGGTCCTCTTCTTCCAATCCACTGCTCTGGATAATGGTTATCCAACCACTCTCTCACTGGGCGTACATAGTGAGGAGGCGCTCCGTCTTGCTGAAAGTGCAATAGCTGCTCATCTAAAGCAATATTTCCATCGACGTCCCTTTGATTTTCCACCTCGTGAATTATAAGAGGCTCTATTCCTCGATCTAACAATTCCCCATAAATTTCACCATTTAAATTTTCATTTATGAACAGTGGACCAATGATAGCATTGCCCAATATTCCAGCCCAAACATTAATTTTTTGCGGATATTGCGTATGCCCTTCTCTAATGGCGTGAGGATTGATATCGCTCCAATAACGGCAATTTTGTTTGTTCACCTTCCCATTTAAGTAAAATGTGCACTCGTCACTAAAGCAGATATTTTTTATCAACTGGGGCTGGCCAATAATCCTATTAGTCATAATTTCGCAAAATTCAATCCGTCTGTCCGGGTCGTCATCCCCTAATTCTTGAGTTATTAGTAGCTTATAGGGGTGAAATTTATGGAGCTTTAATACTTTTCTGACTGATTCACGCGACAGTCCAGTTTCTTCTGCAGCTTTTCGAAGGGACAATGTGGGAGATATCGCAAATTGGCCAAGAACTTCAATTTGTCTGGCCTCATTTAACAAATATGGTTCATTCCTCTTTTTATTAGCAACAGATCCAGTTTCTTGAAATTTAGCTACTAACTCTCTTATGTACTTATGACGAACATTTTTTCCAGGATATCTTTCATTAAAAACGGCCGCCGCTCTTGTAAAGCAACGGTTTTCCGCTGCATAAATAAACACCATTTCTACGCGTTCTTCAATAGTGTAAACCATTTTAAGAAAGAAATCACAAAGTGAACAACAATAACTATTTTCAGCTTACTTTCGCCAACCGAATCAAAACATCTAATAAAATAAAAGAATGATGCATTGCACGAGAAATTGTTTACAACCTCTAAACGTTATCAGAAATACAAGATCTAGAAAAAATTGTAAACCGGCAAAATAAATTCCAAACATTTTTGGGATTATACCTTTTGTAATTTAATACAAATAATAGCTGGGACAGTATAGTAAACGAAGCTCCTTTGAAAACTTGAATTATTGTACTGAAATAAATGAAATACGTTTAATAATTTGTAAGGTCCTCTACTTCAATTTTAACAAAAAAAAAATAAAAAAGTGATGTATCTAACCTAGATTTACATGTAGATTTCAGAAATGGTGGCAAAATTGGGGGTTGCTATTTAAAATTTTAGGGGTAGTTGCCCTGGGCGTAAGGGGGTTGAATTTAAAAAATAACAAATGCCTCAAAAGTTGTCCCCCTTGATATCTAAGTTGACGTGTTTCGCCGAATTTTCACAAGATCATCAATTCAAGGAGTATTAAATGCCGTTCGTTTGAAAATTGACGGGTCATCCGAAGCCCAGACTTGTTTTACGAAGCCCGAATCGGGCTTCGTAAAAAACAAGGTGTATATTTATTTATTTGTGATCTAGAGTGACATCTGAAGTTTTTTACAAAAATTTGTAGGGACTCGTATGTTGGTATTTTTTCGCAACTTATACGCCATTAGTTCACCATGTCGTACTATAGAGGGCGCACCAGTTCTCCAGCATATACAGTGTAGATATTTTACGGATACTAAGAGCCAGAGACGTTTTATCGCCTCTGAGAAGCCCCCTGATCTGGCAACTATGTTTTTTAGCTTTTTCTGTTTAAGATAAAGTTTTAAAAATGGGAACCTGAAAAGAAAAGTTTTATTTTTTTATACTTGAGTATTGTTTTCTAATAACTTTAAAAAAATAGGTAATAGAATATAGAATTTTGCACCATCAAAAACTAGAGATAGGTAGCTACAGAGTTGGGATAATATAACTTTAGAATAAATGTCAGAATATCGGGGAAGAAATAAAAATACCAAAGTATGAAAAATAATTTATTTATATAAAACATTTGCTAAATAAAAAATAATTGCAGTCTTTTAAAATGTTTTGTCAATATTAAAAGAAAACATAACGGCTTTTAAAATAATTGCAAACTTTTAAATGTAACAAAAAGTAGAAAAATAGAATTCTAAAAACAAATTTTGTCTTAAAGAACTTTAACAAAATTTAAAAAATATAGTGGTATATAAAAACTTAGGTCTATCTAAACGAATTGTAGACAAGTGTTTTTATTCTCACCCAATCCTTATTTACTAAATGTTGACCATGAATCTTAAGAAACTGATCGCATTCATGTTTTTTGGGGTTATTTTGCTCTTTAAGTGATGACAAAAGTAATTTAAAACAAGTTGTTTTTCCTGGGCACTCCATCGAACACGACCAGAAACTTTTTGACGTCAGGCTTTTTAGAATTTTCAAAATTTTCTTTTATACGTGTTTTTTTTTCTAGGTTGTTTGTTTTCATCATCTGAAATTATTTTATTTTTCTTTCCTGGTACTTTACTTTCTAATTTCAACTCATTATCAAATACTGTGGTTTCTTTCTCCTCTACAACGTTATTTTTAGCTACTTGTTTGCTAAGAGGTTTTTCTGATATGGTATTACAATCTTTTTCAAAATCATCTAAGTTACCCAATTCTGTAGTTTCCTTATTCTTTGTAACATTATTTTTCGCTACTTGCTTGTTGAGAAGCTTTTCTGATAGGCTTTTATATTAATATCTTCATTTTCATCTTCACTGCTTTCAGAACTGTAATATATGTCTTGAGCCATATCAATAGTGTTTAAATTTTTTTCCTTTAAACTCTTTGCCCTTTCCCTTTTCTAGCAAAAGTAAGATTTTGGCCACCTTTGCTGTCTGGTAAACATCTTGAGGCAATCTTAAATAAAATATAATTTATAAGAACCTGACTTTCATACAGCAACAGTGAAAAAATCAATACAGTGAAAACAATCTGCTACAGAAAGGTTTTTACCAAATATTTGATCAACAAGTATTAAATATGGAAATAATAACAGTGTGTCCAAGGATGGACATAGCTAGAACTGATTTTTATTATTATTATTATTATTAAAAAAAGGTATTTTAAAAACACTTGCTTTAAAATCGTTTGGAACTACTTCATTAAGAAGCATGAAAAAGTAAATAAAAAAGTAATTTTTTTCTTATGGCTTATCATTACTGAAGAAAATTAAGTATTAACTGAAAAGAAATTAAATTTATTTATATTATTTTACTTTTCATATGGAGACATTATTGGGTTAAGTTAAAATTTATGTAAGTATAGTACAAAAAGGTATAGATGTATTTACCAGAAAATTGTAATTTTAATTACTTTTCATGCTATTTTAGTAAGTTGTGACAATATTATTTTTTTACTGAGCATTCCTGGACACTGTATAAGTTAACATAATAGAAAAAAGCTTTCACGACTGATGAAATCATTGCTAAATGTTTAATAGGTGACGTTTTGTCAATATCTGCAGTTTTAATTATCTAAGAAAGTAATAAATACACTGAAGCCTCTATTGAAGATGCTAAAATATATGGTTCAACAGGTGTTAATTCATACAGATCCGCTTCATTTTTCGTTAAATTAGTAGTTTTATCTACACACTGATCAAAATCAACAGGGGTTAACTCAGTTAAAATATCTCCATTTTTCTCACTGGAAAATCGCAAACCACCAGTAGTAATATTTGAATCGTCTAACCACTCTATTACGGTTTCTGGACTGACTGGTTGAATAGGCTTTAATTCATGAAGTTTCTCTTTACTTTCCTTATTTGCAAATTGAGTCTCATCAAAACATTTTTCTTGACCTTCAGCATTATTTATTTCTGACGCCGCCGCCGAAACAGCAACTTGTTCCGGATGACAATCATGTGAATAAAGGGAGTTCAACAAACACTCTTTTTCACCAGTGGAAATATTTTCTAAAGCCGATGAAGTGGATAAAGTATCATATGACGTGGTGGTTTCATATTCTATTGAATCCATATCAGAATCACTCGGTAAAAGTTTCGCAATCTCAACAACCTCAGAAACAATAGCTATTTTATTTTCAGTCGCAAGTCTAAACATAAATTCATTTCGCTTCATGTTTGTTGGTTATAACAGCCTTACACTATTTATCTACGCTAATATAAACAACGCAAACAATTAAAACTTTGCTTAATATTCGTGGCAACGCTGCTTGGCTTCCTAAAATCTGTGAGAAATATTAATACATACATTTCGGGATGGGTAATAACCGCAATACTTAGAGGGCTTCATTAAAACCGTAAAGTTTGCGTAAATCAGTGGATTGTATATACTTACCCTCCTTACTGCGCGCAGTCGGGCTTCGACATGCCTGCAGTTTGTACTGGGCTTCGTACGGTCCGTGGTCATTTGTCTTTTTCAAAACTTCTTGGCTTTTTAAAGAAAGTAAATATCGACTCTTCGCCAGCCTATTGTGCTTCCAGTGTTGGATTTACCAATAGGCTAAGTAGGCTGTGTGGTACCTGGGAGGCAAATTTTTAAGGCGTCGCAGTTCATTATTTTTATTTTGATTTGCAAAATTTCAAAATATATTATACACACACAAAAAATTATCGCGAATAGCGTTCAATGTTAAGGTCGAAAATAAGATATTTTTACAATTTATTTTCTGTATGATATTTAAGCTCTATAATGTTTTCCTCAGTTTTTATTTGTAGTAAGAAAATGTTTGGAAATCCAAATGGGCATATAAGCGCTCATGTCGTACTGAATAATTTAAATTAAATGTTTATATTAGTATATTTGTTAAATGTTCTAATCCCAACTTTTTTAGAACATACCAATCAGATTAATTATTTATTATAGGATAAAGAATATTAGGCTTCACAATTTTTTTAGTAAAAAATGAGTAGGTTATTTATATTGGTTTGATATACAAGGTAATTTATATGATTGTGGACTAAGGTATCAAAATTTAGAGGCGGCAAAAATGAAATCTACGGCCGACAAATTTGTAAATACGCCACTGCCCTCTCTTGTCCCAGAAGTCCGCTGCCCTTTATCAGGTCTAGTAAGTTCTGCCAAAGATGCTCATGCGAAAGGGATTTTTCGCTATATGTTTCAAAGTATATCTTGCGTGTCCAGTGCATTGCAGTCTTATTATTATGTGTCAAGGCTGTTCCCTCCTCTTCCTCGCAAAGTCTCCATTTTAAGATGTCCATGTTCTGTTTTCTTAGATGACCCATCAGAGAGTCCCACTACTTGCGTTGACTTAGTACGTCCCATATGGAGGACCTGAGGTCTCGGGTTCTTGAAAGAATCACTAGATGCTTCCTTCGCCTGTACTGCTGACCGGCGTTTTCCTGTTTGGAAAAACTCTTGTTTGGGCACCTAACAAATTTTACCTCTTTTGACCTTTTTCAGAGTTTCTCTTTATGAGAAGGGGTTTAGACATAAGCAAGACCGGTGATAGCTTTTGTCAGGGACGTGAGGGTGTGAGAATTACGATTTCGGTTGGCAGTTCTGTTCAAAGTTGGTAGCATTATCAGCTGATGACAGAGTCGTGCCTTGTCGAAGCTTTGTTTGGTAAAAACTGTGGAAATTTGCCATTTCATTTTGGTTGTATATTTTGCAAGGATTTCCAGTTGTTAATGTTTTTGGTTAGTTTAGAGACTTCACATATTATTGGTTCGGACTCGTTTTATTTTAGAGATTTTGATAGTGTTTAGTCAGAATAGTTTTCAGTCATTCGTGTTTTTATATACATATGATACTGATGAGTGTTCGCTAATTAATGGTACACAGAAAAGCCACAGATTTCTTATGCGAAAATACCCATTTAGGATTTAAACAAACATACCTATATCCAAAAGTTAATGATAAGGAAGATACGGGGTGTTAAAGGGATATAAATATTTTTATTCATGCATTTCGATAATTTCTGATATGTTTTAAACATTTTAATAAAACTCGGTATCCAGGAGTTTTTAGCTATCAGCTATTTATATCTGAGCAGTTGTAATTATAGCTAATACGATGTTATTGAAGGTACATACTTTCGGGTGCACTGAACAACTAAAACGTGAATACCTTAAAAACGGTTGTCAAGACCGATTCTTACTAAGTATACCTTTTGTGCAGAAAGCATAGAAAGCTTACTAGTTTACATACATACAGAGTAGTAACAAAAAATTGGGTAGTTTTAGAGAATTTTTAAATAGTGTACCCATCGCCCTCTATAGTCTACACACAAAAATTAATATTCGATCTGAAAAGCTAATGTTTAAAAACCCCGAGATACCGTTTTATTAAGATATTTAAAAGTGAGGAACAATTATCGAAATAAATTTACTTTATCTTTTACTATGACACCCCGTATCTTCCTTATTATAAACTTTTGGATATTAGGTATGTTTATTGGTTAAATATTAATATTTTGGCATAAGGAATCTGTGGTTTTTCTGTGTACCATTTATTAGCGGACACCTTATATACAAAGTTTTTAAAATGGTTTTTGACTTGGAACCATGGAAAATGTTTTGCTCTGCAAGGTACCTACCTAATAATTTTTAATTTTCAATATTTAAACCACATTTATGTTTTTGTTTTAGGTTATGCCTATTAAAATAATCCAATAAATTTTGTTTACAACATACAGTTCTTTTTTGTTTTCTCCTTAATTCTACGCCACTGATCTGTCTAAAATCAAACATGGCCGAAAATGGCCCGATTTGACGTCACAGCCGCGCTAGCCAATATGGCGAATGTCGTGACCTTATCTCATCAATCGACTTTGCCTTTTTATTCTGGTTTGGTCACCTAGACAAAATGCATAATTATCTCTTCTTGTTTCGTACCCTAAAGGTGTCCTTATAATTTAATAATATAGACAGACATATTCATTCTAAAGTTTACACTAGCGCTGTAATACGCATTACCTAAATGCAAATTTGAATAAAACCCATGTGTAAATACTCTTAAATTAGTATCAGTCTTATTGCATTACAATAGTTCTGTTATTATTACAGAGTATAGGTGGGTGGTCATGGTTAGTTCTGGTTAGTTAAATCTTTTTTTTTTAATTCCCTAATTAAACCCAAGACTAATACACACTTTATAAATCCACTAAAGAAATTCTATGCCCACCTTTAGCGTACCAAACAAAAAGAAATAATTATGCATATTTGTGGGGGTGACCCAACCAGAAAAAAGGGGTCAGGTCAGGTAATTTTGTTTTAAGATTCTCAAAAAGAAGTTCCAAAACCAGCATAAACCCTTTGACCTGGTGATGTACGCCAACGGTTTAGATTTGTTTTTGGGACCATCTACTTATTGTTACTTTAATCATCTCTTTAGTCACTGGCTCTGGACAATACACCTGCTAGATGATCCAGCTCTTGCTAGTTCATTTGGTTTTTCTTTGTCTTTTATTTCCTAGTGTCCCAGAGTCCATAGGAGCTCTTTCTGGCAGCGATTACTTTTAGCTTCTTTTATTTTTCTAAAGAATTTTCAGCAGAAATATGCCCGTCACTTCGTAGTTTCAAGAAAATTTAGGGCTTCTATTAAGTCGTTTAGTTTTATTAATAATGAAATGAATATAAAAACGATATCCAAAAAATATCGTTCGTGCCTCAGGGTATTAACAAGACTATAAAACAAAATGACTGACAATTCAGTCTCGAGCCCCAAGGAAGTTATTTTCCATCTTGGAGTGGAACGTTTTTTGCCCTCCACCAATGAACTATTATCCCGATTATACGGTCTGAGAACACGAAATATCCGCTGGCGGCATCGGCGAGAGACCACGTAGACATGACACGACTATAATATTATTGATCCTCATAAATATTGCCAGGCCAACCGACTGGATCGTGTATTTGGCATACCGGTATGGCCTTTTGAATTCATTTGCGAAAGAGGAATGGAAGATCCAACAATAGCCAGGCATTGACATACATCCATAATAAAGTTTTTTATCACGTATAAACTAGATGATAAAGCTTCTTTTTATTGTATGTAGTAAAGAATTTTAATAATGTAAAAAAAGATGTTTTTAGTATCAAACAAATTATCCAGTTTTTTAATGAAATATACAAACAATCTAAACAATATACGGGGTTAGTAAAAGTACCGCAACTCTTAAATATCTACTTAAAACTGCAGTTAAAGCTACATATACCTTTCAAATTTGGTATCTAGAAGGTATCAGGCATAAAGAATTTAATAGTAACATCGGCACCGCTGCCAGATTTCCCTGTTTTGTGCCACACATAGAATAGAATAGAATAGAATAGAATAGAAAAAGCTTTATTATCTGAAGAATACAAAGTTCTTATTGATAAAGCGGTTGGTTGCACCTAAATTTTAAAAATAAACAATTAAAAACATCAACATAACTTTAGCTTAAAAACAATGATACAAGTATTTATAATAGGTTATCACAGACAATGAATATAGGCTACTAAACACTATCAGATAAAATTAGATAAGCTACTAACAACCACAAATATATAAAAAACAAAATTTAGAATTCAAAAGAAGTCAGTAAAATCACAGATATAAATTATAACATTAAAAGAGTTTAAAACCTAACAATTTAAATACCCTCACAACATACATTTATGATAAAACAAAGTCAATAATTAAAAAAAGTTTCCATAAATAAACAAACAACAATCATTAAACTGGGCAAGTCAAAAATATAAAAATTTAAAATAGGCAAATATAAAATCATTCCAACCGACCAAGTCGAGAAGCTCAAATCACAATTAAAAATTTAAGACAAAATCAGTAGTGGGTTTCATTAAAAACTCATCAACTGTATAGTAAGCTTTTGAAACTAAAATGTTTTTACCGCTTTCCGAAATTTTTTCTCACTATTAAGTTTTTTAATTCTTAAAGGCAGATGATTAAACATTTTCCTACTTTTATACAAGATAGAATCCCTGACTTGACTTGTGGAAGGTATAGGTAATTTAATACTATAAGTTTGTCTAGTGTTGTACATAGAAACTTGATTAATTTGACCCTTACATTTTCTGAAAACCAGACAGCAGGTTTCCAACAAATACAAACAGGGCAGTGTCAAAATTTTATGAGTTAAAAACAGTGGTTTACTTGAATCTCTGATTTTTGCTTTAAACATATATTTTAATGCCCTTTTTTGTAAAACAAATATTATATTAAATAAATACTGAGAACAACCTCCCCAAAAGCATATGCCATATCTTAAATGAGATTCTATCAGTGAGAAATATGCACTCTTAGTTATAGCTAAGTCCAGATTATTGGAAATAACTCTTATTGCATAACAGTTGGATGCTAGTTTTTTACTTAGATACCTTATATGGGACTCAAACTTTAACTTATTATCTATATATACACCCAAAAATTTATTTTCACACCCTCTAGCCAATGCTTGATCCCCTAAACTGACCTCACCCAACGAACACTTAAAGGTAATGAGTTTTGTTTTGGATACATTTAAGGATAGATAATTGGCGTCAGTCCACTCCTTAAGCTTAGCAAGATCATTGTTGATATCATTCTCCAGCTGATCTGTATTTGCACCCACCCACAGTATAGTAGAGTCATCAGCAAATAGAGTAAACTTACCCCTGATATCAATTCCTGTTAGGTCATTGATGTAGATTAGAAAAAGTAAAGGTCCGAGAACGGAGCCCTGAGGCACCCCTGAATCAATTTCAAGGCTTCTGGAAGTCCCATTGTTGAATTCGACCTTTTGAAAACGACCAGAGAGATATGACCTAAACCAGTCTAAGGCATTTCCCCTTATGCCATAACTTTCAAGTTTCGACAGTAGTATACTGTGATTGACGCAGTCGAATGCCTTCGACAAGTCACAAAATACAGCTGCAGCTACATCACCATCATTAAGACCTATGTACAACATTTCAAGAAATCTAAAGACTGCATCATTTGTACCCAACATTTCAAGAAATCCAAACTGTTCAGGGCAAAGTACATTATGCTTTTTAAGAAATTGTTGCAATCGCTTTTTTACGAGTTTTTCAATTATTTTCGCCAAAGTGGACAACAAGGCTATAGGTCTAAAGTTAGACGGGTCATTAAAATCCCCTCCCTTATACAAAGGTATTAAAATTGCCTTCTTTAAACAAGGCGGAAAATATCCGGACTCAAAAGAATGATTTATACAATCCACAAGGACCCTCAGAGCACAATCAGGCAAATGCAGAAAAATTTTAAGAGATAGTTCATCCCATCCTGAAGCATTTTCATTCTTTATTTCTTTAAAAATTTCCCTGACTTCACATACATCTGTGGGACTTAAGAAAAATGATTGTGCAATGTTAATGTTACTTAAATATTCCCTAAAATTATTTTTAGAAGTTATTTTACTATATAAATCCTTAGCTATGGAACAGTAGAAATCATTCATTTTATTACAATCCAATTTCGACTCAACCGGTGTATTATTATTCTTTCCTCTCAAATCGTTTACAATTTTCCATGATTCTTTTTGTTTGTTTTTTGATTTTGTTATTCTGTTTTTAAAGTATAACTGTTTAGCGGCTTTTATAGTTGCCCTATATATTTTACGGTAATTAATAAAGTAGGATATAAAGTGATTATTGTCTTGAGCAAACTTTCTAATATAATGGTCCCATTTAGTTTTATTGCAATAAATTTCGCAGGCTAGATTTAAGAAGTCCACAAATTTTCAAAATTCCATTTTTTAATAGCTGCTAAGATATGACAACTACCACATTTTAGGTAAAAAGTTTAGATGCATTTAAATATCTCTAAAACCACTTAAGGGACTCTTTGTTTGACCTCCTGGACAGTGCGGACGTGCGTAGAGGACTATAAAGTTCTTCCCGGGGTGGCGGTTAGAGGTGCCGTACGGACGTTTTTACCTTCGGGATCAGGAAAAAGATTCACGCTGAATTGACGGCATCTTTCTTCAGGAGCTAAGCGCTGTGAGCGAAGATTCCTATAGGCTGATGGTATCCTGTTTAGTGGTGAACACGCGGTATTTCTCAAAATGGCGGGAAATAGATGGGCGTGCCATGAGGAACTGTCAGTAGTGAAAGTGAAGGTTATAACGTAACACCAGTAGCAGTTTTGGATCTGCGCTAGGTAGCGTATCTGTGGCCAAAAGGCACTAATCGAAGAAGTAAAAACCGTCCAGAGGTATTGACCGAAGCTGCATATTGACCAAATATCAAACCAAACAACAACGTACAGCCTAATTGTCATAGGTAGCTTAAAACGAACAATAGCCATATTTTGTGCAATTTTATCTTTATTTTTAGTTTGACTCCTGTATTTTATAGAAATGGCCATTTACCAATAAAGTGGTTAGGTAATAAAAAAGAACCAGAAAATAAGCTTTCAGAATGTGAAAACCTGGTCGAAATCGGTAAAGCCGTTTTTTAAATTAGCAGCGTTTTAAAGTTATTGGTAGCAAAGTTTTGACACATTTTTGTTTAGTAGTGTTCTCTGGGGCTAAAGGGCTGTAATCAAAAAACTGGCAAAACGTACTGGAGATATTGATGTTACTTTAATAATGACCTATAATTAAATGCGAAAAAAATTATTACCGGAATCACACACCTCTAAACTTTTGTAATTTTGCATCTGTTCATTGACCACCCTGTATACCATGAACATTTGATTATTTTTTAAAAATCATTTTGCGCCATGTCATCTAGACGAAATGGGCTTTAACATACCGAAATCCGCGAGCTAAAAATATTTTTTCCAAAGTTACTACAAGTTAAATATGGTGCTAAAAATGGCTTTGTCCTGATTTTTAGCGAGCACTTTATTTAAATAAAATGCCTAATTTATTTTAATTGCAATAAAACAAACGTGCTAACTTAGTAAGTAGTAAGTACATTTTTAAAATTTAATCTTTGCCACTTACCGAGATATGACAACACCGCAATTCGATTAAAACTTGGCAACAATGCTGATATCTACTGATCAATTGGGCATGCCAAAAACCCTAAATGTCAAATTTTATTAAACATAGTCTACCAGGACCAAAATAATGCGTTAGAGGCTGAAGGTGGTGTGGTTTTAAAGGGTAAACATTTTTGCAATTTTAAGCTAAATAATAACTCCTATTAAATAATGGTTTAATGTAAAGTTGTTGACATTAAAAAACCTACAACTTATGTAGAAGAGTTTTTCGTTTTTATCCTTTAGAAAATAGCTAAAATAAACAAGTTTGCATATTTAAAGGCTATTTTTAATTCAATGCATTTTTTTAAATAAAATTTTCGATATTGTAAAAATAATAGTAATTTTCTCCTTGCAAAATTGAAATTTTTAGCTACCGAAGGGTGTTATTTAATAAGTGTCCGATATTTCAGAGAGTGATTTTTCAAGTATTTTTAAGGTAAAAAGTTCCTATGAACGTGTGGTCTAAGATGCTTCGCTTTCAAGATACAGGGTGTCAAAGTTTTATTTTTATTTATGTTTTTTCTGCATAATTTCCTAAATAATGCCGATTTCGAACGAAAATTGGTACCTGGGGTTTTTTGACATGAGAAATTTGAATTTGTTCTTAATTTAGCTCTTACTTGTAGAGGGCGCTAGCCACATGTATATTCTCACTTTCAAGGCTCATGACTTTTTGTACAACCCTGTATTTACATTTTTGTTAAAAGAAATGGATTCCTTAGTCATTTTACGTAAAAAAGGTACTCTTATTAGATGACGCTAGGAGCAACCGTTTTCGAAATATTTTAGTTTAAAATAATCGATGCATACGCTTAGTAATAAATATGCTAAGTAAAGACCGCCGAAAATGACGGTTTTAGTATTATGTGTATTCAAAGTTTTATAAAAATTCTATGAAAAGTGATTTTCTTTGAGAACGTCCTTAAGGAACCATTTATTAATAAACAGAATATATTTTAAAATACATAGATTGAACCTTAAGGTACTCAGTATTAATTTTTGTCTAAGGCAATAAAAAACGTGTTAAAAACAAATAATAAAATTTGTAAAAAAATATTTTCGTATTTGTTTAGTGGAATAAAGGACTTTTACTCATATTACTTTTAATTTTAATTATTTTGCTCTTGTAGTATATGAGAGTTAATTAAGTTAGACTTCAAATTTAAATATTTAGGATGTAATTTAAAGGGCACAAAGAAGCACAGAAATACCCAAATGCTGTGTTAAAGGGATAAAGCTTAGAAAAGTTTGAAAATTGATCCTATAGTACTTAAAAGTTGGGTGTTCCTAAACCAGCAAATAAAATTTAAAGGAAAAGTTTTTGTCCGATGGCTTCAGTTTTGATTAATTTTAAAAGGTTTGTTTTACGCCTTTATAAAAAACTTTTTAAATCTATTTTATGTTGACATTGATGTATACTTAATTGTTTTGGGTTTAAAAAGCTGTTAAGTCGCTTATTTCAGTTGGAGTTCGTTTAAAATTTTGACACTGTAAGAAGTATCTTTAAATTGTTTGGTTTAGAAACACAAATTGTTATGGGCGCCGACCAGGGAGGTGCAAAGAATGGAAATATTGTCAAAAAGAAATTGAAAACCAAAAAAAGGTCATCACTTAATAAAACTTTTCTTTAAGGGCAAAAAGAAGGTCTTTACCTAATAAAATGATCTTTTTCACATAATTTCCTATTGAGGACAACAAACATTTTTGAAGAGCAAAAAAAAGGTATCCACCTTCACGAATTACCTTTTTTATACATTTTCTTTTCTATTTCTGTATCGCGCCGCGCACGTTCAAAAGCAAGGGAGATGCAACTGCACCCCCTTGCATCCCCTGCCGGCGCCCATGCAAATTGTATTGGACGTGCATGAACTGCTCACTATTTTGGTGCCCTGATGGGAATTCTTTTAATTATCTGAATTAAAATATCATAAAGTGCGTCCTCGTTACGGCTTAAACTTTAAGTACCTGTCTACAGACTGCCCACTAATGTTGATTTTGTGTAAACTCCAAAAACAAGATTTTTCTCAAGAGTAAACTAACTTGTTTTATTCTTGAGCAAAATGTCACTTTATTATTATTATTATTTTTTGTAAGAGCATTAGCGATTAAAATGCAATAATAATAATTAATATCTATAATTAAAAATGACTTTATTTCTTTTATGGAGCTATAAAAAAATCAGTTATCAGAAATTAATTATTTTGTTTTTTTCTTTAATTACATACGTAACGTAAAAACTCTTGCATGTACTTTTTTAATTTGCCATTTAAATACTTTCCACCCCACAATTTTCCAGCTGTAAACAAAATGTGATTAAAGCGTTTTGGAATTTTAAATTCAGATATTTTATCCAAATTGTAGATATAAATAAAATATTCTAATAATATTTTATCGATTAAAACTTTATTCTAAAAAATTTCAAAAATGACATTTTGCTTAAAAATAAAAAAAGTAGTTTACTCTTGGTGAATAATCACGTTTTTGGCATTTTTGCGAACCCTGTATTTGCTATGAGTGAAGCCATGGTGAGGGAAATTAAAACAACTGATGCGTTCGGATTCGGACACATTCCTAAACTATATCTGTCCGGATTACCCAAGTTCTACTGTACTTCGTCAGCCAACCGTAGTTCATATTTTATCTGGCCCTGCAGGCACCCTCATAGCAAATGCAATATGAATATTTTCTCTTCGTAAATCATATTTTTTTACAAGTAGGTAAACATTTTTATGTGGAATAACTTTTCTTTTCGAAAATCGAAATTTTCGATCTGTTTGGCCTCATGGAAACCCTTTCAGTGGACAGTCTGTATATATTGCGCGTACCAGAAATAGCTTTGTTCGCGGGTCTAGTAATGAACTGATTCTGAACCAGAACCGAACTGGTTTAGAATTGTTTTAAAGCGCTTGTTTAGTTATTTATTAGTTCGGAATTTTTATTTACCGCGTACGATTTTCTATACAGCTGAGGATGTATTCTAACCTAGCCTTTGGTAAGGAAAAATTAAATTCAAACAAAAGAGGTAAATTGTTATACTGTCCAAAGCCACTCGAGGTCTCTCGGCGGAAGACGAAGGATTCCCCTGCCTCCTCTCGTTTTTAACATAAGTTTGTGTATTTAACTAAAGATAAAATTCAAACAACAAGAAATGGTAAAATCTTGTAATATTGTCTATATCTTTAATTAAATCTTTATTTATTTTTTTGCATACATACATTCATACGAAGTACAATTAAAAATCATTTGTTTATATACGCTCAGAATCACAAAATATTAAAAAAAAATATCAACAGGTAGATTAACCCGCATAAAAAGTGGCAGAAACAAATAAACTGTAATACAACGGTCTATTTCTGTACCACAAAAACAGAAAACAGCGCATGGAGAAGGGGAGAGGAACAGTTGATTTACCCCACCAATTAAGAAATGGCACACACCTGCGACTGGTGATTGTGTTCACCGACCAAAAGAGCTCGTCAAAGTTTTATTTTACTTTGCTTAACGTTGGTAAAAGAACGTGCTTCGTTAAAAGTATGGATTTATTTGAATTTTTTGTTTCAGTACGCACTTGTTACGTAACATTTTGTGTCTGAATCAATACTATCAGCCAAATATCTTGCGAACTTTCACCGGTTTGATGGTTAACTTTAGCAGGATTACTCGTCCTGGCATGGGAGGTTGTTTTCCGGCACTATTGGCTGTTATAAATGTCAAAACTCTTGACTTTCACATGTTCAATATGGCTGATGTTTTGTGATTGTTGTGGCTGTATATTTGTTTGTGTTTTATTCGGTTTGATTTTACGTGTGACCTGTGTTATAGACATAAATTATTGAAACAAAATTTGTGGAAGTTTATGGGTTTTTAATAAATTATTTTTAAAATTATTTACGTTGTTTTTTGAATAAAAACAAATTAACACTTTAACTATCTAGGATTTATTTATGTAACAAAACATTATATACATTAATATTTTATATACATCCGTAAAATATATTTAATGAATATCTTGCTGGAGGTAAAAGCACAATGAACCAATAGAGGATTTCTGTGTGCGTCACTCTCTATTTAAAAAATTTGCTTGAACTGTAAAAGTCAGACAAATGATCAGTTTAAAAAGTATTAATAGTGATAAAAATTATACTAAAGCGAGAAAAATAAAAAGGCCTAAAGCCTAAACACTTAAAAAACTTAATAACTGACCCAGTTAAGGTACAAACCAAGATATAGAGTATGTCTACTTAAGTTCGTACCATAAGGCAAACTTTTTATTAATTTTATGAAAAAATTTAACCATTCGATATTAATTGTTTTCAGTGGTAGGTATATGAAATATCTTAAAAAATATAAATTTATGTTAAGAGGAAAGTACACTTATTTTTGTCAATATTGAAAATTTGTGGAAAAAAGATGTTTAGGATTAGGATTTTTTCTGCAATAACGAGCATTTTGAGCTTCTTTTACAAAAGTATTTTATTTCAAAATAAGTATCCAGTAATGTGGAAACTTAAATTTTCATTGTTAAATAAAACCTACAATCTTATCTGCTTCCTTATACCTAAAAAACAAGTATGTAGATATCGAATAAAATGGACCAAGCACAGTGGCCTATGGAAACTGAAATCCTACTACGCTTTTCTTAGTATAAGTAGGTAATATTAACTTATAGACTATAATACCTTTCAACTAAATAGGATCAACATAAATCTAAAATTTATTTGGTTGGTAAGTTTGAGCATGCTATTTTCATATATTTCTTAAAATTATACACTTCTTTTACATTTAGTACCATTTTTTATGCTAAATAAGTAATCTCGCAATAAAAGTTTAGTTTTCAAGAAATAATTCTTTATTTTCAGTTCTCATTTCCCTAAAATTTATACCTATACATTTTTCCACATTAACCTATTCCAATCTAAGAAAAAAATAGTCTTCTACCAAATAGATTTTAATACACCATTAGCACTAAATTACCAATATTTAGTCATTAAAATATTAATAAATTTCAGTATAAACCACATTTTACACTTTTTATTAATGTTTTATGTATATTTACTCAATAAATCAATGTTTTTGAATATACCGCCGATTTTGACATTGGGAGTGCGTATGCGCATGCCCTGCCATCCCGCAGACCCTTTCTTCAAATTGTGCCACTTTTCGAAACGGCGATTGATCCTCTATCCTTGTCTAACGCTTCCCCTCGCTCGCCGGTCTGCGGTGATCGTCGTGTGGACTGTGGCGCGAGTACCACCGCTCTGATGCGTTGCTGCCATGTTTCCTTTAACAAAATCCTGAGTTTTATAGATTTTTCGTTTTTTTATATGCATTTAATTTGGGGAATTTTTCGATTTCGCTCCCTTGCTATTTTGAACACGGCTCGAGACAGTAGCCAGCAAGAAAGGCTATTTTTGGCCGTTTTTTTGAGAACACCTGTTGCAGAAGTTTAATTATTTTTCTGATTTGTTTGAATAAATTTAATGCTGTTGGAGCAGCGTAATATTGGATTTTGGTGACTTCCTTTCAATTGTGTAAATTTTATCCAGGTATGTTAATTTTTTTATAAGATGGTGTCCACGTTGTGACTTTTTCGTAATCCTTAATCATCGTAGTCATCTTTGTAATTTTGGGTTTCTTTTGCAGTGCTATGTGTTTAATACGATCAATATTAAGCCCTAATCAATTTAATAAGGATATATGATTACCGATTTGACTATACAGCCTTTGGAAAGATAACCCGCTTGTATGGTAAGTGTTATTTCATAAGACCGATACATAAATAGTTTCCGTACGATTTTCTTAAAAAAAAGGTCCTAATTCCTTCTTTCTTCATATAGGGTTTTTCTTTTTATCCTTTGGGATTTTGATGCTCCTCCTAAGTCGTGGAAACATATGTCATTTTGTTTTGACCATCGCCCTCAAAGCAACGAGGTCAGTCCGACTTCTATGCCTCAAAGCCTACCCAGCAGCCATAGCCTCATGGTAGCCGATCACCACTTAAAGGTTGTATCCATCCTCTTTTTTTGTACATTTTTCCTTTTTAATTATGAAAAATGTTCACCATAATTGATTGTTAGTTTTTTTAATAATTTGCGAATAATAAACCAAATTGGTTATATGTAAATAATGTATTATAGCTATTATGTTAAATGTATGAACCAAATCTGAACTACGGCATATTCTATTTTTTTAACCAAAAATTTGGCGAAAAATTAGACAATCTTGATCAAGTGCGTCATAGTTAACATCTTCATTCACATTTAATTAGAATGCCTTAAAATTACACCAGATTGGTCCCCCCTTTTTTATAATATTATGTAAATAAGTATTTTATATGAAACTGATTAGAATTAAGTATCTATCATTCAGTACATTATTATTTTATGAAATGATAAATAAACCAAAGCTTGACTGAGTGATTTGAATGTACCTATTTGTTTTATTTCATAAATATGTTTTTGTTTTGGCTATTTAACATCAGTATTACCAAGCAGTTTTTTCAAGATTTTTTATACCTGCTTTAACTTTACTTTATCACAATAAAAATCTTGTGGCGCCCTTTTCAATTTTTTTTCGACTAAAAGTAAAAAAACACTTACCTTCGACCTACTGCTCTAGCAAGGCGAACAGCTTAGCCGAGGTATTAACCTTTTTTATTAAAATAGGTTAAGGGGTATACGGTACGCAATTCAAGCGCGCAAAATTGTTAGGTTGTTTAAATAAATGGTATTTTGACGCCATTTTAAAAGCAAGTGTCAAATTGCACTGTTGCATTGTAATAAATTAATGGAAAAAGAGTTTTCAGGCAAAGTCCGGCAGGCCAGAGAAAATCGTACACTTGGATACAAAAAATCTAAATTTAAAAAATAATAAATAATAATAATAATAAAGCGTTTTCTTTTTAATCCCAAAGAACATTGCAAAAGATTCACCTAGGGACGCCTCTATATAAAAAGCACATATTACAGTGAGATTTGAATACAGCCAAAATATTACCCTTTACAAAGAATATTTATGAACAAGCAGAGATAAAATTCATTACCAAATCGCGTTAAGAAAACCCTAAAATTTTGAAAATAATATCCAAACAAATAAATGTATCAGCTGTCCGCTGAATCACTTCGATATAATCATTTAAAAGCATTAGTTTAAAAATAAATGCAAAACAAAAACGTCAAAGAAAAGGGGACCTACAAAAATTCCATCTTAATAAGAATCTTTATTCCTCTAAAAACAAGTAATTCCTTTAGAGTGGCTGAATTTTTTGTATTTATAATGGAGCAAAAACATCAAGAGAATTGTTAACAAGTTTCTGAAACAAAAGCTGAGGATCGCTTCAGCACAACCAGCTTCATACTAAGAGTAATAGTAAACGTAAAATTTTTATTTTTATTTCTGTAATGTTTTTAGACGGTCCCTAAGAGCCTTTACACTCTAAGCCCGTTTTGACGGACAGAGAGATAAAGAATGTACACGAAGCCTTTTTGAGCTTTGCCGGGACTTTCCCCGTTCTCTGCGTATGAAAGGTTTCATTTGACTCCATACACTTTGATAGCGTTGGTCCGTCGCCCGTATTTCCGTCGTTCGCTAATGTGAGAGGGGCAGTAAGTCAGTGGTCCTTCAAACTCAACTAAACCAATTTTAACATGCACGGCGCTTTGAAACTCTACCAAACTGATCTTATTTACCATAAAGTTGTGTCTATTGCCCAAAGCCTGGAGGTGTGTCAGGGTTCAGGCATATTTTTAAATTATTTCGAAGCCAATATTTAATACGCTTTGGACATATTCTAATGAAACTATATATGTTATATAGGGGTTTTTGGGACATGAGCTTATTTTTGTCTGATGTTATTTTTGGGTGTTAACTAGAGGACGCCTCCTACACTACTGCTGAGTTACTCTAGAACGTCCAAACTTTTGCTACTCTGTATGTAAAGATTTAATTTATTCTGAAAGCGTTATTTGGCCGCCGAGAGATACATTTGCAGCACTCGCATTCCACGCTCTATTTTCCCTTTTACCGTGATGCAATGGATTTATTGCAGCAAAGAAATATTCAGCTGCCGACGGGTTTCTAGTACCACGCCAATGTGTCACCGGGTTTTTAGTAGGACAGAGGCGAAATAAAGAAGTTTTTTGGGAACGTGACGTGTTTTAGCAATGTTTTTATTATTATTTAACTCAAATATGTAATCAGGCTCTGTCCGGGCTATGTGAATTCGAAAAGGTTTGTTTACTTTATCATTTTTGTGTACTTTGCGGTATTGGTCTCAGAATGAATTAAATGTGTGATGTAAATTTTTCCATGCTACATAAAAAGATGTACTTTGTAAGAAACGCTCTGAGCCACCAAGCTTACTGAAATTATTTTGCATTAAAGTGGTTTAGTGCAACCAAAAAGTATATGGACAAACATATTAAATCATTTGCTTATGATGAGGCAGTTGTAGTTATGGCTAATACGCTGTTTTTAAAGGCAGTTTTGAGTTGCACTAAATAACTTAATGACGAATATCCAGAAATCTGTTGCTCAGAGCGCGATTTTCTTACTAAGTATACCTTTTTGTGTAAAAGACATTGGAGAAGCTCAACATTTTACTCGGATGGTACATACAGGGAAGGACAAAAAGTTGGCACACGTTTTAGAGAAATTCAAAGTAGTGTAGGTAGCGTTATCTAGTTATAACTTAAAATTTATAGGCGCACCAGTCTCTGTGCAAAGAACAGGTAGAAATACACCGAATTGCGTTAAATAAGGATTATAAATTTTATATATATTTTAGTATCTTTCCGTATGTGCAACTGAGTGGTTATAAATTGTTAAAGTATTGTTCAAAGTATTACAGTATTGTAAAAATGGCTTCTCCGCAGAAACGCGCATGTCTCGGCCATTTAACTGTAAACGAAAAGCAGATTGTTAAAAACGTATTCGATTATACAGGGTGCGGCAGAATGGACTCCCACATTTGGGTAGCAAATAAAAAGTCTACTATAAAATATGAAGCTAAACTTTTATTATTTTCAAAAGAGCACACTTTAAGGTTTTTTAACTATGTTTTCAAAATTATATCGTGTAAGTGACGGCCGTTAGCAGCGACACACATGCGAAGGCGTTCCTAGAAGTTCCGCATCACTTTTATCACCATATCTTGAGGAATAGCAGCAGTTTCATCTCGGATCGCTGTCTTGATTTAGGAAAGTCAAGAACCAGTTGCCCTTAAGTTAGCAACCCATTTAAAAATTGTTTTCCGGTCTGGAACAGAGGCATTCAGAGGCAGGAAGCGCGTACAAAATGCTCTTTAAGCTGGCTTAAAAAGACATTCAATCCTGGTTGATGCAGCAAAATATTGAACATCCTACAGATAGTGTTAAACTAGAGTTGTTGCAGCTAGTAAAAAGTGAAGTCGCCACAAATAAAGCTAAGTACACACGTTTTGTAATTGATGAAATAGCCAAGAAACAAAATATAACTGTATATCGGCTGCCACCTTATCACTGCGAACTAAACCCCATAGAACTTATATGGGCACAAGTGAAAGGTGAAGTAGCCAGAAATAATACTACGTTTAAACTAGTAGATATAAAAAAACTATTTCAAATTGCCATATCTAATGCTTCCCCAGAAAACTGGAAAAAAATGTGTCGAACATGTATTAGAAGTAGAAAATAAAATGTGGTCTTTGGATATAATAGTAGATACAACTGTTGAACCTCTAATTATACAAGTAGACTCATATGACTCAAGTAGTGATAGTATGTCAGATATGGAAGAATGTGAATAACTAGATGTAGATTATGTAGCATATTTAATTAGGTATAGATTATATTTTAAATAATTATTTTTTGACTATGCATTTTTAATGTGTATTATTTTCTTAATAAAATGGTTATTATTAACTATAATTATACCAACTGTACAATATTGATATACTATAAATTTTAAAATAAATTTTTACACATATAAAAGAAACAAGATTTTCATTTTACCTAAACTGTTTAAAAAGGGTAAGTTTCCAAAAATAAACTCAAGCGCACCGCCACTGTCAAGGTTTTTATCACATTATTCCCACGTAAATACGGGTAAACATCTGTTATTTCTTTGTATTTGACCCAAGAGGTTGACGAATTTTAGAGCGGGGTCTGCCGGCCTAAAATTATGATGCCTTATCAGTACATTACAGGTAGAATTGAAGAAAAATATTTATACTCGGACTAACAAAGAAAGCGAATTGCCATAAAATTAAATGATTTATTACTCTCTCTTGTAAGAAAAACTATTTATTTTTATTATATGGAACTAGGAATTGAAAGGACGCAATTTTCTTTTATAGCAATTTGTTCTTTCTATAAGGTTTCGTTTAACCTTCAGAAGCTAAAATACACTTGGCCAGAAAGTGTTTTTTTTTTGTTTAGGGATGACTACTGGACGAAGCTTTGGTTAAAAAGTCCAGTAACCATAAGAAAATGTTTTCATTATTTATTTTGGCTCATGCTTTAAACAAAATATTTTTATTTTATTGTTGTATCATTTTTCCAATAACATTTTCTTCCGATGGAGAAAAAATCCTCAAGGTTTTTATTTATTTACTTATATGAAGAGTGTAGCAATTAAAAATATAGATTTTAGTTAAAAATAAATAAATAATTTACAGGGTGTTTCTAAACAAATGCAAAAATTTTAGGGGTGATTTCTCAACAAAAAATAAGAAAACTTCATATATGTTCCTAAACGTCTTAATTTTTGAACTACAATAGTTAATTTTTTAAAAAATATTGTTTTTTTTTATAATAACTTTATGCCCATTCACATATTTTTAAACAATTTGGAAGACCCACCTTTGCACCAGACGACAATTTTTGGCATACAAGAAAAACATAATTATTGCCAGTGTCGTCCATGAGGGGTTTAAGGTAAATATTTTTGCAGAAATGAATGGTACGCCACCGCAGTTTTTAAAATAAAATATCTTTTTTAAATTCACGTTTAGTTTAAAACAAATTTGATCTCTTTATTTTTTTGTTTGATGTACGGTTTTTGCGTAAATAAATAGAACCCATTTCTCGGCATGTTCAAATTCCAATCTAATTAAAGAATAAATAACAAAGGTTAATTTTTAATGTAGAAATTGGCATATTAAGAATACAAAACTGACCATGCCACAAATTTTATATCAAAAAGTGCAGTGGCGTACCATTTTCTTCAAAATATATTTATTTTAAACCTCCCATCGACGACACTAGTAAAAATTATTTTTTCTTGTATGCCAAAAAAATGTCTTCTGAGTGCAAAGGGTGCGTCTCCAATTTTAAAATATCTGAATGGGTATAAAAGTTATTATAGAAAAACTATATATATTTTTAAATATTTAACATCCTCGTAGTTCAAAAACTAAGACATTTAGGACATATGTATGTTCATATGATGCTTTTTCTTATTTTTGGCGGAAAATCACCTCCTAAAATGTTTCGCATTTGTTTAGGAACACCTTAATACAATTATATATATTTTTTAAAAGCTAAGTTTTTAATTTTTATAAATGCAGCCTAAGGATCCAAGGACTCTTGTTTCAAATTTTTTACCTAATTTTTACTGTATATCAAAAGTTAGGACATTCAAGACATAGTGTTATTTAAACTTTTCTGTAAAATCATAGGATCCTATTCTGAAAAAAAATATGTTTTCAGTAATTATTTTTAAACATTTTTGGACAATCTTGTACTAGAGCTTAATAATAATGTTTCAAAGACCCAGTCCTGTTACCCTGTTAACTTTTAAGTGAATAGCACAACGTTTAAAACTATACTAACCTCCTAAAGGGTTTTCCATCACCTTCTTTCATTATAACGTAGAAAGTCTAGAATATTACAGAAATAACTCCGAGAAAATTCTTTAGTCCAAGATGGATCAGGGTTCTAAATGGATAATTCAAGTGTTTTAAAGACCTACAAAGTCATGAAAGAGTGGAAAAATTGAAGTAAAATTATACAAATAAATTAACAAACTAAATGAAATAATCCTATATTTTCAAAGTCTGTAATAAGGCTTCTGAAAATTTGGTTTTACATAATCAAAGAGTGGCGTTTTGCTGCCTTCTGATTTTTTAGTCAGTGTCCTATTTTGATTTTGCGTATGTGTTTTTTCTAGCTTTAACTTTATGGTAGGTTTACATCTGACATTTATTGCATGATATTTATGTCAGTCAGGGGAATGCTGAGACAGTAAAAAAAATCTATCAGACATAGGTTCTGATCGTTTACATTGGCGGCCAGAATTATCTATAGTCTGACATAAATATCTTTTGCCTGATGAATGTCAGATCACACGGCTCCTACCATTATATTTTTACCGCTACCTGTATGCGTTTCAGGTTGTTGCGAGAATATTTTTTAACAATGCGCCATTATTTAAAAGCATTTTTTTATACTTTCAAAATCCATAAACCTAAATAAATGCTGTTTAAATATGTTCAAGCAATCCGGCACGCAATTGAAATAACACAAATAATATCTACCTTCCGTCGTTGCATGGGAAATATAAAATTCTGTTAAATATTTGCTTGTTGGTTTTCTCAAATAAAGAAAAATTTTATTGAGGCTGTCGGTTTTCTTTTCGACTAAATTCTTTCAAATTATAAGAAAATATGCTTTTATTATCTTTTTCAATCCGAGAATAACATCTTATATCTTATCCACATACTAAATATATAGACAAAATGTAAGAAAATATATCCTTATTAGACAAATATCGTTGTCTAGCGGTAGGATATTAAATCCTGCCTTTAATGTCCTACCAAGGGTTGCATTCAGTAAATACGATCAATTCTAGCGGAGCGGCTAGGTATGTTATGAGCACAAGGAAAAATTGCTTACTTTCTTGATTAGGGTTTTTAGGGCAATTATTCTTCATATTTAATTAAAAATCTTGGGAAAAAGGTAGAATGTATATTTGATTTTTAAAAGGAGCTAGTGTGATTTCTTATGTTATTTTATGAAAAAAAAGTTCCCATAAACATATGTCCGGTTTGCTTGCTTACTGAGATAAGGGGCGTTAAAATTTAAGAAAAAATTTTTTTTTTATACGTAAAATATCTTTAATATGCTTAAACCTATTTGGATTAAAATTTGGTACATTTATTTAAAGTAATAAGGCGCTTATTTAGCCCTAACCAGATTGTTATTATTGGGTCTAGTGGTCTTATTTTAAAACAAATAGTTGTTTATTTTTTATTTTTTGTTTTTACCATGTATATGGCTACTTTTTAGAAAAATTAAAGTGACTTTAATCTTTTTTTCGAAAAAACAAAGCTAGATACGAAAAAATACAAGAGACTAAAAAGTTGTATTAATTATTACTTAATTATAAAAATATAAAAACGTCAAAAAAGTCGATGGCGTACTTTTTTCCCCAATAACCAATATAACCCAATAATAATAATAATCTAGTTAGGACTTATTAAATGTCTTATTATTTAAAAAAAAATGTATCAAATTTTATCAAAGTCGGTCTAAGCATATTAAAATTATTTAGAAAAAACTATTTTTTTTTCTTAAATTTTAACACCCTGTATCTCAACAAGCAAGCAACTCCGGACATATGTTTATAGGAACTTTTTCATAAAATATCATAAGGAATCACACCTTGAAGTTTTATAGGTTAGAAAACACCCTGTATATTATAAAGAAACATGATTTTTTTAAAATTTGTATTTGTACATGTCGTGCCACTCGAAAACTATCATGGGTAATTTTGCCAATGCGTGGAAAGTAGACGATCTAAACCAACGAATAAGCAACACACGACACGTCATCCTATCAGAAATTGCTTTGGTGCAGACGTTCTTTGTCTAATATCTTCGTGCTAATGTTCTGGTTAGTTCTGGTTAGTTCTAGTAACAGACAAAAAGTGAATTAAAAGCAATGAGCTGGCATGACGTGTAATTTTAGTTAAAATTTCTGGTCGAAAGTAGCTATAGTGTGAGCAAAACATGCATCACACATTGTGAATATAAGTGCAAGCAAGAGTGTAAGTCTAGTGTGTTTCATTTTATTAAATTAGCAATTGTTTAAAAAATAAAATAATCTTTTGTGTTTTTTTTAAATAATGAAAATATCTTTTAACACACTTAATATTTTTAAAGAAAATACATCCAATAGGTACCTTTTAAAAGTAAACTTTTATAAAAACATTGTTTTTTGAAACCCAAAACTGGACGCTTAGAAAATTATATAGCTAACTTTAGCATCGTTTTAATTAGTTCGTTAAATTATTTTCAAGGTAATTAAAAGTTTTTTAATTTGTTTTAGTTAGACATTGATGACGGTCTATTGATCCTTTCAAAATTACTTACGTAAAATAACTTTTCAAAAGTTTTATAAAAGACTGAACAACAACCTAGATTTTAAAGTTCTATAAATGAATGCTGAAACTTTGAAACTTAAATAGCGTTTTTTGTCGATTTTTTTATTTAAATTAAAATCTTTAGAGAAAGTTAAAAATATGTTAGGAATTATTGATTTTAAACTTGCTGGCGAAATTGGAGATATACCGTAAAAATAGGTTTTAATTTTTTTTTGAAACTTAAAGGTACATTTTTATTATCTAAATAATTGTTTTTAGTAGCTAATGAGAACACTTTATTTGATAAAAACTTTGTTTAATAAAACCTTTAAATAACTTATTTGTAATATTATTAAAATAAACTTAACAGGAGCATTAGGTTTTACTACTAACGTATCGTGTAGCAAGTGAAGTAAGTTAAGAAAAAAAACTGTACTGGCAGCAGGTCCCACAGTCTAGTATGTATAATATGTATCCGTACTCTGTAACTCGATAGAGAAGAAAAAAAAATCCTTTCTATGTAATGTAAATCATATGACAATTTCAGAAAATGTCTTTTCTATCGAGTGACAGAGTACGGGTCCTTTTTTTTAAATCTTTATGACATCTCACGAAGGCTTATGCCTAAATACCAGTGTACCGTGAGTGCCGGGTTACTGGATGTTTAACCCAATATTGTCGTGTTCCGTCAACGTTATCCAAGCACTGAAACATGCAGTTGCATTTCACAGCCCCTTTTAGACAACGCGGTAGTGCCACCACGGACGTTATTTTTAAATAACTACTACCTAGAATTGGCAGAATACTACACAGTGGTTTGCCATTGCCAACTGTGAGGTGACGAGCTATTAAAAATCCGATGTCCGACTCCGAGATTCGAACCCGGATCGCTGCGGTAAGAGGCTGACACGCTAGCCACTACACCACTGCTCGCCACATTTGAGCAGCCGTTTTTGAGATATCTAAATTTTAAAAATCACTTCCTTTATGGTCTAGTGCTAGTGTAAACTATACATAGTGTTTCAGGATATAATGTTAAACTTTGAGAGTGCGAATCCTTTAGTAATCACTCACCCCCATAATCTCAAAAGGAAAGAGGGGTAAAGTGGTACCTTATTTTAAAGCTCTCTTGACGCTGACTTCAACTGCCAAGTTTGAAATCTCTGCTATTTCTTCTGTTAATATGACAGCTTATCAATTTTTTTTAAATTTAATCTTAAATTACCTGTCAGAGCAAGATACTTTAAAGTGAGGGGATATAATTAGGGTTAAACGATTTGAGGGTGAATCACACCTCCGCTACAGGTAATTTAATATTATACATATATGACTTAAAAATTTTGACAAGCTGTCATATAAATGTAAATAATAGCAGATACTTCAAACTTGACAGTTGTAATCAGAGTCAAGAAACCTTCAAAATAGGGTATTACTCGACCCCCTTTCTATTTAAGATTTTGGGGGTGAGTCTTCCCCTGCTAGACGCTTGCAGTACAGGGGGTGAAAGTAGCAAAAAATGTTTCCTCCTAAAATCAAAAATTGACAGGTCCGAACGTTTTTCCTTAAATGACCTGGAGCAGAGCCTTATGAAGGGTTGTCAATAGTAAATAGGCTTTTTCGACGGTGTAAATACAAAATTATTAGCATTTTTTGCTTTTACCCCCCACCCTTCCCCGCAGGGGAAAGATGTAAATGGAAAGTTTGGTCCTTTTCTCGTGTTATTTTGCCGTATTTAACTGTTTTTATACGTGTTTAAAGATGAGTGGTTATTTTTTTGCGCTTCATATTTGTCAGGTTGAAATTCTTTGTGTTTTACTTCCCCCCAAATATCGATGTCTCCGTACAGAGCCTGCTGACCTAGAGTGTCCAAAATGAGTTCTGTTTTGTTTTCAAATGGCCACCCTGTATATTTGAAAATTCTAAAAGCATTAGGTTTTTTGTAAACTAGGAAGAAAAAATTGACATCCCCACAATACCTATTATAAATGATATTGGTTGTTTTTGCAAAAACCCTTCAATTACCAAAGTTAACTTTTTATTATCCATTTTCTTTTTTTTTTTTAATTTCTTTAGCACTTATACCCATAACTATAAAACTTAGTAGTAGTAAGACTAAAATACAATATTTTTTTAGTATAGTTTACCACTTCTCCGTTGCCGGTTTTGAAAACAATAATAATTTATCTTCCAATTTCTGGGATCTGTTAAAACTTTCCAAATAAAGCGGTTTTACGATCCATAAAACCAGTGATACAACATGTAGCATAATGTTTTATTAATATTACGTAAAACGTATGCTTTGTAGGGCCATTAATTATTTCGTAAACTTGCCTTGTTAGTGGTTTTGCCGAAGGAGGATAAATTTTAACCCTGATTAGGTTAACGCAATAAATTTTAGTCTACGAAATGGCCTGCCTTATCGCTGCCTTATTCCAACGCGCCTTTTATTTTAATAAGATTTTCGTAATAGGCTCGGAAGATAAAAATTTAAACTGAATAAAAGTGGATTTAGCTACTTAACGTTTTATAAATTTTAATAAATCGGATCAGATCTACATTTTAAGTAACGAAAAATCCCGTTTGTGTCAGAGTTTGTTGCATTTATATTATCAATATTCAAATTATTATCAATAATATTAAACTCGCTGACTTAAGAATGTTGTTATCGTCAACTTTTATTTTTTGATTTGAGAAACAAAATATTGCAATTTTATGGTTTGATTAAAGCCTACATTGATATTTTCCTGCATTAACACAACCTCAGAATAACTTTTACAAAAACCGGAAGTACCATAAACTCTTTTATTTTAAATACACGTGCCCACTTTTTTCTGTATCAATTTTTTTGATAAAAATTGCTTCATAATTCCACATATGTATTAAAGGGCCTGGGGACTTAAACCAAAGATGATGCTTTGGTTGTATATCACAGTCATCAGGCCAATAGTCACTTATGGCGCAATCGTATGGTAAACAAAAACACAGCAAATAACGACAGCCACAAGACTTCTACAGACACTGGCTTGTCTGTGCATTACCGGTGCCCTAAGAAGTACACTTTCTATGGCTGTTGAAATAATTCTGGGCCTAACGGCCTTGGACATTTTTATCAAGACGGAGGCTATAAATAGCGCCTATAGAATAATAAATACTGGGACCTGGAAACAACATCCCGGAGGACACGGTCACACGAGGGTAACGGGAATTATCGACGTACAGTCCTTGAACGTGAGATCAGACCACATGACTGGGGTCTACACCTCGAAAAACCATATAAAGTCAGCTGTAATCCTGACATATGGACAAATGGAACACTTCCATCATTTGACAGAGACTTGGTTTGGTACACCGATAGCTCAAAGACGGATGATGGAGTAGGTGCTGGTGTATTTGGAGAAAGGCCCAAAGCGACTTTTAGCCTCCCATTAGGGAGGCAAGCCACTGTATACCAAGCAGAAATATATGCTATTCTAGAATGCGTTCAAAAGAATATGAGAAGAGGGTATCACAACCACATCATTTACATTCTCTCAGACAGCCAGACTGCTCTAAAAGCCTTGGATGCCCATCGTATAACATCCAAAATCACGATAGAGTGCCTGAATAGTATCAAAGAGCTCGCTGCCAGGAACAACAGAACTTCTGTTGGTTCCTGGACACTCGGGAATAAAAGGCAATGAAAAAGCAGATGAACTAGCGAGAGCTGGGTCGTCTAGAAGCTTCAACGGTCCAGAGCCAGTACTGGGACTATCCAAAAAGGTGACGAAAACAACGATAAGCAGATGGTCTCAACAGCAACATCTTGCTCGTTGGCAGACATCACCTGGCCAAAGACATACGAAGGAGACACTGGGAGATCCTGCCAATGAACTAAAAACTGAGTAGTAGGACTTCTAACAGGACACTGTCATCTAAGGAAACACTTGCAAAAAATGGGCAGTTATAATGGACCCATACCATGCAAACTTTGCGGGGAAGAGAAGGAAACAGCCTCACACATAATATACAACTACATTGCACTGACACGCAAAAGACACAGTCTATTTGGGAACATACATAGCGGGAACCCTTTCCCACATGAACATCTTGGCAGAACTCTACTAAACCTGATAAAAAGCAGTGGACTTCTGTAACAAGAGAGAGGTGCACAATAAGCCAATAGGCTGCAGTGCAAACATGGTACGGTTTTTAGCGCATCTCCTTCACATCGCATTTGTGCTACAGAAGACGAGATTCGATCGATGACATTAAAGTCAGATGATGGGGAATGCATTTTGATTTTGATTGACAAAATCAGAATTATCAAAATTATGGCTCATCGTCGAAATTACCGCACGTTTCCTATTGTGACTGCATTGTCAACATGGGTACAAGAGCTGCTGCATGTAAGCAACTTTTTTCCTTTCCCTATTTTTAGTCAGAGCACAAATGTCCAAACCAACCAACCAACCATGTATTAAAGAAGTTATGTGATTTCCGCCTTATTGGTAATGGTTTTTTATATCACCTAAAACCTTTTTGACCATTTTATTAAATAAGATAAGTGTTAAAGTTTAAACACTGTTAGTTAAACACCGCTACGTAATACTTTGATAGCATCAAAATGCCCAAACACATATCTCATCGACTACAGAAACAGTATATCTACAATTTGGGGTAGCTAGATACTCTGTGTTACAATTAAACGATGCCTATGGTAAAAAATACATGCTTTTGTTAACATTTGGTTGTTGATGACGTACCTGGGTTGAAGTTACAGTGCTGATACTTTAACACCCATGCCGAAGAAATACAGTTAGTATTATAAGAACAACCTTTTACACAACACTATTTTATTATTGTTAAGTTGCAACTTCTTAAACTTTAAATAAAAAAATATTTAGATGGCATATTTCAACGAATATTATAGATGGTGATCTCAATTAGCTCTGAAGGTAAAACCTTTGGCTGGTGTGAAAATCTGCATCCCAAGTTCGGACGGTGTTTGACGGATGCAACCTTGAAGTGGAAGTTATAAGCACTAAGGAGTTTTAACCATAGATAACCTACATATTTAGATCCGCAGTGGCAAGAAGCATTTTTCGGATTTTTACGACCTCGCGCAGTAAACAAATGGATTGTTGGACGAACATGCGCACTTAAAAGCCGTGGCAAAATACAAACACCGGCACCCTGTACCCTGTACGCTCATTAGCTACCGTACTTCGAACAAAAAACCAGGACGCCGTCGACAAATTCTTTCCGATAATGCGGATAGTCTGTTTGGCGCCAGGTGCGTTTACCCTCAACTGGCTTGCGCAGAAACCGGTTTTTTCGCCCATGAAATGTAACTTTTGTTTCGCGCAGGGAATAACATTGGCAATCCATCGAGATCAGTGGTTTTACCTCTTTCATTTTTGTAGAATATTTCTAAATTTTACGATCATTTGCAAAGTGCAAAAAAAAATATGTATTCTACATAGTTTATTTATTGGTACTGACTTAGTTTAGCATGTTAAGTTATTAATATTTTATTTATTTGTTATAGATGACGTTTTTTAAAGTTATTTTAAATTTTCACCCAGTGATTCTACAAGTATATTGAACTGGCAATATTACAATTAAAAAAAAATATATTTTATTAGCCACCCATCATAATTCTACATCTTTTTTTTTCTAAAAAAGATTTTAAGACATGACCCGGTCACCCTATACTTATGTTTTAATACACAAGTCTTAAGTGCAGAAAACACAACCTTATTCGTAGCTTGATAAGTGGTTTTTATTTACTTTCTTCAATCGTTTCTACCAAAAAGAAAAACGTTAAAAACGCATTTAAATATCCAGCGAGTGTTCTGAAAAATAAAATATGTTTTCCTTTTATTTTCAAAGCTTTTAATGCATTTCGTTCAGCTAGTAAATGTGATGAATTATATAGTTAACCTAGTAGTCTCATATTTCTCAAACAGACAGTGTGAGCCAAATTAAACTTGCACATTTTTTAACTAATAAAACGTTTTATTTGTTTGCTCCCATCTTTCTCATTTTTAAGGGGCTAATAGGTAGATATGTTTTCTCTAGGTTTGCTGATTTTGGTTTGAGGCATTTTTTCGTGTTAGCCGTATTCATCGGAGTGGTTTAAACCGCATTTGAAATGACAATATAAATATGAGAGTTAGATAAAGATAGGTATAAAAATGTTTTTAAAATGTTTTGAACCGTCTTAACACGAAAAATCGCTTTTAATAGATTTAAACAAGACTGGACTTACGGGACTTTTTCCAAAATAATGCATTAAACTTGGTTGCAAAAAAGTAATTTTATCTACAATTAGGCTAATACGTTTATTTGTAATTTATTTACTGTTAAGTTTAGGGGGCTAAGGTCAAATTGTAGAAAAAAGCCATGTTTTCGTGATTTTTTTCTGACGACACAGTTAAAATTTATTTACTCAACCAATGGTACATTAAAGTATGACATTCGAAGAATTTTTCATCAAATTTTTACAAAAAATATTAAAAAATACGGCAATGGCAGCAATTGTTCGGACGTGTCTCGAAAAAAGTTGAATTGCGGTGCCCCTCATAACTTGGTGCTGGATCATCCGAAATCAAAAAATCAAAGTTCATTCGTTAGATAATAGTTTTCCCCAGGTAACGCTGTCGAGTTTTTTTTTCCAAATTTTTTCATTTTTTCGAACACTTTGAAGTGAAAAACACAATTTTGTGGGAAAAAATCGGCTAATTTGTTATTGCAAAATCAAAATTATGAAAAAAAACTCGACAGCGTTACCTCGTAAATGATGTACAGAAATAGTGTTTAAAATTTCAAAAGGATCGGTGCAGTAGTTTTGGAGTTATCAGGGGCACCGACTTTGAAAACGTGAGTTGTGAATTGAATACCTTACCCCCCTTAAACCAATGCGCTTAAAAAAAACTCGACAGCGTTACCTCGTAAATACATGATGTACCGAAATAGTGTTTAAAATTTCAAAAGGATCGGTGCAGTAGTTTTGGAGTTATCAGGGGCACCGACTTTGAAAACGTGAGTTGTAAATTAAATACCTTACCCCCCTTTAGTCAACATCCAACTTAGTAACCAAGGTAACCTCACATTTTTGATTTTCGAAGGACACTAAAATAAAGTTTTTTTTAATCGAGATAAATACATGCTTTATGGGAAGCAGTATTTATCAAAAATAATTATTATTTCTAAATCCTCAAAATTGTTGACAGATTCGCTTTTACTGAATCATTTTCCATAGTTTGTCTACAAGAAAAACGTATTAGCTTAATTGTAGCTAAATCAGATTTCTTATGCAACGAGGTTAAATACAGTATTTTTAAAAATGTCCCGTAAGTCCAGTCCTGTTAAAATCTATTTGAACAAAATTGGCAAACCTAGAGAAAACGTATCTACCTATTAACCCTTTAAAAATAAAAAAAAGTTAGGCGCAACCGATAAAAAGGTATTATTAGTTAAAAAGTGTGCAAGTTTAATTTTGCCCACCCTGTAAAATTTATATGGTAGAATCTAAAAATAAATAATGTACAGACTGTCCACGGATGGTGTTTACAAGAGGACAATTGGATAAAAATCATTTTTTGACAAAAAGTTATTCTTGATAAAAAAAATATAAAAAAATATGATTTACGAATATAAAAAATGTTGATTTTGTCTAGAGGGTTTGCAAAAACCTAAAAACCATGATTTTTCTCCAAGAGTAAACTACCTTTATTTTTCATTTTTAGGCAAAATATCATTAAGAAATTTAATTTGAAATAAAGTTTTTAATCAATAAAAATAATAAAACAAAATGTTATTAAAATTTATAATTTAATAAAAATGCCGTTATCAGAATTGTGTTGTATAACAATTTTTCGGGAGCAGATGTTTAAAAACCAAATTAGGCTGCTTGCTTACAAAATTAAAAATAAAGGCAATTTACTCTCGGAAAAAAATGTTTTTTAATTTTTTGCGCACGCTGTATACAAAATCAATATTATTTTCTCTTCGTGAATCATATTTGTTTTTCAAGCAAAATTTTTTATTAAGGATAATTTTTTGACAAAAAATGATTTTTTATGCATTTGTCCTTTTGTAAACTCCATCCGTGAACAATCTGTATAGGGTGTTGCTTTCAAATAAGGAAGTTGACATTAACTTTCGTTATAACCTAGAACTGTCAAATCGATTGCAGTTCCTTGTGGGACACCCCGTGTAATTGACATTGTTACTTTGTCATGTTTTATCACATTTAAAGGAGGGTTTTGCCTAAAATAACCATTTGCCTGCAACATATACATTTTTAAACAGTCGTGGAAAAAAATTATTTCTTATTTTCCGGAAACCTAACCTTATTCTTACCTGGATAATCGTTTTTGTATCCTTTCTTTGGACATTTCCAACTAAAACTTCTCCTTGAAAACCATTAAAATATCCATCGAACGGGCGGCGCGGCGTATTCTGGCAAAAAGACATTTTCTCTTTTTCCTTTCAGAGCTTTTTATGGATTTCAATTCCCATTACTTAGCACTTCTTTATGGTCGCCAAAAAGAGGACAAGCCAGTGTTGGCAACACATAAATTCTCGTTTTATTTGATCGCGTAGCTTTGGCGAAAAAAAGTTACTCTTCTTATCGTAGTATGGATGGGACGTTTAATATTTTTAATGAAATAAAGGTAAAATCGCTATTTGTACCTAAATATTATATTATTAAATTAAAATATTACACAAAGTAAAATGTGTGCCTTGTACACTGGTGTAGATAAGGGTGGAGGACCCCAGGAAGGTTAAAAAATGTTTTAAGTGTTATTAAAACTGGTTGTGAAATAAAGTTTGTAAGTTGAAAGAACTTTCGAACTTTTTATTGATTGTTGGTAGGTTTTTGTAGTAGTTTATGCACAATATAACATGTTTTAGTACAAATAAAATTAGTAAATATGTGTTTTTAAAGGTGAGGACCTATTTTTAAACTTTTCAACATTATTTTGGCTGAATTTCGATTTTGCCATACAAAACGAGGTTAAAACATACTTTATCCATTGCATTACCCTTCCCTCCACCAGAAAATGAAATTATCCACGCCAGTGACCTTGTACCTACACAACTAAAAAAACAAAACAAAAAATTAAAGAACAAAATTGTGAGTATAGATAAAAATTGCCATTCTAATATCACTAAAAAAATACACCTTCTAGCGATTTTCTCAGTTTCACACAAGTGGATTTCTAAACCCTATTTTAGTATGGAATATATTGTTTTTTTTTATATAATTGCTAAAATGAAATTAGAAAATGTGTTTTAAAAAAATATATACATGTTTCTTGTATGTCCAGGAATATGCAATTATTTATTTAAATTTTATTATTTTTTCTTGTAAAAATTAGGCATATACTAAACAAAATTAAAAAACTCTACGACAGTCAGGGGCGTATTAAGCGTCCAGGTACCGCTCGAGTCACCGCTGGACTTAGGGGCCATGGCCCCCTCCATGGCACATCTTTTGTAACCAAATATTTTTTACATACCTAATGGCAAATATAGGCATTTAATAATGATGGCCCCCAGAGTCGACTGTGAAATTAAAAAGTGGGGATTTTTTCTTCTTTTTTCAAAAATACGTGGGAAGGCGGGAAAAAATGGATCAAGTCTTTTATAAATAAAAGAAAACAATAAAAAGAGGTAAAGACGTTTTTTTGCTCTTCAAAAAATTTCAATCTCTCACCTCCTTCAACATTTTAGTTTCATTTCTGCCGCCTCAGGCACTTTTCCTCGGCCTGTGCCCCTCCCCCTCGGAAAGTTAATATGACCGCCCCTGGCTGGACTTTATACATTTAATTTAGTTACAGCTTTATTTGTTATTGCTCTAAATAACATCGCTAAATTACAACTAAATTGTGTAAATGATATTTAGGATATTTACTAGACGCCATTTTTAAAACCCTATATCTTGAGAACGCAGAATTTGAGGAACTACTTTTTGTGATTTTTTGATTACTCAAGTTTAAGTAGATTGTGCTTTTAATTTTTTGTTAGCTATAATTTTAAAAAGTTATTTTTCAAAATATTTTTTCTTTTATTAAAGTTGAAGAAGATGCAATTCAATTAGGTCTGGCCACACATACCGTTACGAGCCCGTAGCCTAGCTCAGACGTGCATCTCGCTGGTGAAACGTATGGGCTGGGCCGTATTAACGGTTTGAGGCGCCCTAGGCTAGAATTCCCGGAGCGCCCATTTGCTACCAAAAAAATGTAAAAAAGGTCCTCCAATTACAAAGAAATTTGTCACCAGAAATCCCCACTCAACCTAAACCTTTCTAAACTCCCCTGTCTAGCGCCAATTCCTCCCCTGTCTGGCGCCTATTTTTTCATGGCGCGCTAGACTGAAGCCTAGTCAGCCTAATGGATAATACGGCCCTGCGTATAGGGATGCGAGGCAATTTATTATTAAACTTGCAAATTTTTACTATTGTAATACTTAGTTTTGAAACTATGTTGAGAAAAATTATTCTTCTTATAATTAATTTAGTTCTAAGGAAACCGCTGCTTATGGTTACTCTACAAAATATGGGAGGATTTTACATAATATTTATTAAATTAAAGTAAAATGCTCTATGAGCTGTTCTTGCAGCAAGTCATAACATTGGATTATAAATTTCTCAAAAACATAAGTAAAAACAGGTTCACGGACAAAAAATAAATGTCTTGGAAAGGGTGAGTAGCACAATTTAAAAAGCATATTTAGGAACTTAGTTTCCGAAACCTAAGCAAAAGTTTTGCACCTGATAAAATTGCAGTAATACGAGTTTATAATACTACATTTTAAATTACACCTGATTATACCCAGTGTGTCCCAGGATGGGTGACAAAGTACAAATGTACCAACAATTTTTAAATTTTAAAACGAAAATTTCGGAAAACTGTGTGCATGGTCCAAAACTAAAAAACACATTTTTTTTTCTTTATTTGGTGTTATACAGGGCGATTAATAACTTAAGATATAAAAAATGTCCAGGAATTCACTACTTTTACTCTTAAAAACCAGAACAAAATTGTAAAAGTAAATGTTGTAGAGAATTGAATTTTATGTCAAAATTTGAAGTAAAAGCACAAAAGTATAAATGTAATTTTAAGGTTTGTATATTAAGCATTAAAACTTAAATATTGGGAAAAGAAAGCAAAATAAGCCTATTATTTTAAAAAGTTTTAATGCGTAATGTAAAAAAATACAAAAATATTTTTCTCTAATTTTATTTCTTTTACGTTAGACTTTGACATATAGAATTTAATTATTTATAACATTTATGTACTTTATACAATTTTGTCATATTTTTAAAAATAAAAGTACTTCTCATTTTTATATATTTTTAGAAAATTTAACACCCTGTAGCTTTGAATGAAAGCGTTTCCGGACATATGTTTATTATATGGCTTGTTTTAGACGTAGAATATGCCGTTCAAATTTGGTGCACTAATTTCTAAGCACCCTGTATAGGTCTTAAACCATGAATTAATTCCACTCCGCGCAAACTAAGCTTGTGACTTTAGCGTTTGCAGGATAATCCTGGCTTAAAATGGTCATCTTTTCACCCTTTTTTTTGGAAACTAAGTTTTCCATTATAAAAGTGGATCTGCGTTTAATTAAAAGCAATGACTGTACTATTGGTTTTTAATTTTCCCAATTTTATGTAAGTATTTAAGAGGATAAAATATAATGCAAATAAAAAGGCAAATACTTCTAGGGATAGAATTTTAAAAAATGGAATAAACTTTATCTTTGCGCCTTTTCACTTAAACTGTTGGCTTTTATATGTATAGAAAATTTTCTCGGAATACGTGATGCCCTTGCCAATTTCACACGCATTTACGGACACGGAGAAATGGAAACATTTTCCATTGAAATGAAATGTGGGCTTCCATTATTTGTCCAGGACAAAGTTTTCTTTAGGGCTAAAAATAAATATAAGTATCTTTTAAGAGCATTGGCAATATGGATTTTGCTGACATTTAGCTATAAGGGTTTTATGGACTTTATTCGCTAAATATAAATCCAATGTTATTAAAAATAGTGTCAACAATAATTATTAGATAAAGATTTATTTTTTAAAACAATTTTTACCCATTTTTGAAGAGCACAAAAAGAAACAAAAATAAAAGGTGCTTACTTTCGAAAGACATACATTTCGCTCATTTTCCTACTCCAATATCGTCTCTTTTTTTGTTTCCGTATGCTTAGGGGGGTCCACATAACCTTACGCAATAAAAACACAATTAACAAAGGATCTTTCCATACAAATTTTCTTTATTCCTAAGCTAAGGGGTGGGTTAAACCCCCCTCCTTATATAAGCCCAAGGCATCTTTAATATTTTAACTTTATTAAGCGACACAAGAAAGTAGTTGAATACATTTTGTTAATTCTAGTAAAATAAAAAAATTCTCTTTCTATCGTTTTTTAATTTGTTCCTAAGAATTTAATTTTTATTTGTATTTCTTTTAATAGTCGAAGCACAAACCAGTTTATGTGAACGGCAATTGGTGTATTCCTTTTATGCTCCAGAACCGCCCGGAACGAAACCATGAGTGTTCCTTTTACAATTTTTTTTACATTTTTTCATGTTATAGAACCGTTCTTGACACTATTGACAGTTCAGAGAACGGTTCTACAAGGTAAAAGGAATACACTAAATGCAAGCTAAGATTTAGAAGTATTAAGATGTTTTTAAAAGAGATATAAGAAAGGAAGAAGTAAAGTTTGTTTTTAAAAGTAATTATGGCTAAGAAACAGCTTTTTGGTAAAATTGTTGAAATAATTTAAATTTGTTTTTGTCTTAAAAGATATTTTATATTATTAGCTTTGAGAATCTAATAGATTTTTACGTTTGTGTCATTAAAGTAACTTGGAACAAATGTAATTAGTCACTAAACAAATATTACTATAATTTATTAAATGCATATTTTAAATTAAAAGGCTAGAATAATGGTGTTTATTTTAAAAGTTTAGTTGTACGTTCTTTTATATTTATGTAAATTTTAAAAATAAACACTTAAGAGCATAAGTTTCGAGCCACTTAAAAAAAATATATTTTTTGCGTTCAGAAATGGTTACTTTTATTTCTAATATAATTTTAAATATCGATTACAATGGTAAGGTACAGTTTACTAATTATGACTAGTCACGATCTAGTTGGAATTTATTCTTAGGTAATGTAAAAACAAAATAATTATAATGAGCTATTATTACAGTGCACGGATTTGCCAAAAGAATGTACCGACAAGTTTTTAAAACAATTTGCTTCAGGAAAAAGGGGTTTTAAAAGAAACATTACACACTCCTATTGCAAGGCATTCTTTGGGGCCCCTCTACAAGTATAGGTTAATTTTCATTCTATGTCCCGTCTATATACGGTCATGTTTCCTTTGCATAAAATGTTATTACACGCAAATTATATGATATATGCCATATGCTTCCCAAAGTGTGTGTCGCGACGCCCCAGGGCGTCGCACTGTCATCCCAGGGGCGTCACGTGTTAATGCGACAAAACGACAAAACATTTTTTGGTCATCAATTTCATTAAATTTGTTAAGGTACCATACAGGAAAAAGACCTTTTTTTGGTCTTTACGTACAAGGCAACTCGCTTTTTAAGATATGCTGCGGTACATTGGTCATCAATTTCTGTTGCTTGAAAGTTCAAGGGCATTCTAAGACAATTAGAAGCTTTCAAGGGTGTCTACAGTCCAAATAAGTTTGGGAACTCCTGGCATATATTATATGCCACTCTCCGTTACGTAAACTCAACGTCGAGCGAAAGAGAAGCTCACGGTAACGCGAGGTGTATGTGACGGGTATGGAAGGTAAATAAGACGTATTTTGCAAATTTTATTAGTCTATAGTCTATATTTATCAGCTTCAATAATCGTAAATGTTGACAGTCAGATAAACCGTTAAAAAAATTAAACCGACCTAAAAAAAAATAAATTAACTGTTTTTGACTAAAAATAATAAATAAAAAAGTAAAAAAATAAGTCTGGTAATAACTTACGGTGTGTGTTTAGGCTTTAACATTTAGTAGTTTAGCGCGTATGTTATTACCTGACTGCATTTATTTTTATTTAATTTTTATTCATTACTTTTAACTTTTTAGTCAGTTTTATTTTTTTGTGTTTATTTTTCGCCTTTTATTTTTTTGCTTTCTAATTTATTATTATTACTATTAAATCGGTAAACATACAATTAAAAACATTATCAGTACCTCTTTTAGAGACTACAGTAAAAGCACAGGGCGTATAATTGGGGGAGGGGGTCATGGTTAGTTAAGATTAAACTAGCCAGATTTAACCATGACCCCTTAATGTCAATTAAATTACACGTCCCTGTGCTTTTTACTGTAGTCTCTTTAGTTCGGTAAAAGGTTTTACCCCAAGGTCGATTCTGAATGCAAATTAGATGTTTGAGCATATACCAGTCTAGAGGCAGCTTTGTCTTACGAACAACGTACGGCAGCGAGAAAACAATAGATCTAGTACGTTTCCCTCTTGCAATCCTGACTTGGTTTTTATGGGACCACCGCAAAAGTGCACTCTTTCAAATAAAAAAGAATTTGTTAATTTGGTCCACAAACTTCGGAGTAACCACGTAACATACACAAAAAAGCATACAGGCGAATTGGGAACCTCCTCGTTTTTAAAGTCGCTTAAAAATATGTTTTGCCGGGATTTTATTTGCATTTTGCAATACTTTTTCAACCTTTTTTAAATTATAGTCTTGACCATAATTTTTTACGCAACCCATTTGCGCAAATTTGTTTACATACCATCTTTGATAAAAATTATTTTCATTCTGTAAGCATATGAGTAAAGATCGCTTCCTATTCGGATCCAGTTTGCTTTCACATATTAAGGTTAAATGAGGGACTTTTTTGTTTATGTTGCATGTTTACAAAAAGTTCCATATTGTTCCTATAAGTTGGCCATTGTTGTAGCAACAAAATAAAAAAAAATTCTATATGTTTTGTGTTTCCATTTCAGGTCAGTAAGATCAAAGGAAAAGTAGAAACAAGTAGGAACAAATTTAGTTGTTGCTTCGGTGAAGACATTTAGTTCTCCAAACTTAACAATGTCTAAACATAAAAAACGATAAACAAAACTAAAAATGTTCCTGATTTCAGTTGCTTTCGTGGAAACAAAAGTTGACATTTGTTCCGCAATTTGGAAACACAAAGAAACTTTTAGTAACAAAAAGTTCCTTATTGTTGCTTTGGTAGATACGTACCTTAATATTAAAATATTTTTAGCTCAGACAATTTATTATTTGTTTTTTTAACCCTTAAAGTACATTTTTCTTAAAAGGTTATGCGGTGAACATCTTACGCATTTACATTTGCTTGCTCCCTTTCTCACGCCTTGCTGCATTAAAATATCAGATATTCGCATGGATACGTGATGTTCTTAAAATTCTAGACGCATAAAGTAACACTTTAAAGTAGAACTAAGATGTCTACGGTAACAAATGTATACTTGGGATCATAACAAAAACCAAGACGGGGATATAAAAACTTATTAATATGCAGTAAAGACGCCTTGAAAGACCCTGATTTGATATACACGTCGCGCCAGTTCGATACTTTTAAATTTAATTTCAGTTTGTTGAACCCTAGCAGGTAGAGATTAGACAAAGAATGCCTGCATCCAAACATCCCGGATAGGATGAGGCATCGCGCTCGCTTAGTTGTAGCTTTTGAAGTGGCACAACGTATATGCTTTTTTATCTTTGTCAATAATTGTAATATTGATTTATTCATATATTATATTACAAGACCTATAAATTTAAACAATTAAACTACCCAACAATATTTTGAGAAAGATTTTTTGGAAAATAGTTGAATGTACAATAATTTAATAAAATTATTTTGAAAATAAAAACTCGAGAATTTTTTAAAATTATTGTCCATGAAACTATTTGCCAAGTCAATCTTCCAAGAAATATTTGGGCAGTTTAATCAATTTAAATTTGTAGGTCCAGTGGTATACGGCTAGATTATTTCCTGAAAAACTTATATTAAAACCAACAACACAAAATTTTACTGATAATAAAGTTTGACATTTTCTATCAATTTTGACAACTAGTTTGAATTACAGAAATTTATTCGCGGTTAAACAGCACATGGGGTTTAATCACTTATCAAAACAAAACTTATCCGAAAAAGGTGGTTTCTGATTGGTTTATTTTCTATTGAGGGAAATAATCATATATTATATCACAAGACCTATAAATTTAATCGATTAAACTACCCAACAATATTTTAATTAAGATTTTTCTTGGAAAATAGTTGAATGTATAATAATTTAATAAAAACTCGAAACCGCGAAGCGAGTCGAGGGGTTTTTTAAATTATTGTCCATGAAACTATTTGCCAAATCAATCTTACAAAAATATTTGGGTAGTTTAATTGATTAAATTTATAGATCTTGTGATATAATATATGATTATTTCCCTCAATAGAAAATAAACCAATCAGAAAACCTAAATTGTAGGTCATGTGGTATACGGCTAGATTATTTCCTGAAAAACTTACATTAAAGCCAACAACACAGAATTTTACTGATAATAAAGTTTGACATTTTCTTTTAATTTTGACAACTAGTTTGGATAACAGAAATTTATTCGCGGTTAAACAGCACATATGTAGTTTAATCACCTATCTAAACAAAATTTATCCGAAAAATGGAGGTTTCTGAATGGTCTATTTTCTATTGAGAGAAATATTAAGTATTGATTATTGTTAAGATTTTAGGGTTATAAAAAAAGTACCTAAATTTCATGGTATTGACTAATCAAGGTAGGAAAGTAAATATACATTTGTCTTAGGCTGTCTCTAAAAAGAAGGTTGTTACTTGAAAAAATGTGCTGTAATATAAGAAATAAACCCTATGTGGTAATAAGGTGTCCGTTATTTCCCAAATCGATTTTTTTAGCAATCGCCACCTGAACTTTCAGTTTATAGTTTAAAAAAATATGTCCAATGTAAAAATACTCTTAATTCCTGATTTAAACCGTGCCGAAATCATGTCGTTTTTTCATTTAAATAACATGGGATTTGTGGACTTTTCCTTTTATTTTTTTCCTAGACAAAAATAGATGGAACAATCTACTTATTGCATATTCTGATAAGAAAATTAACGCTCTAAAATACAAGTTTTTACGAATTTTTGATTAAGTCACTTCTTAAAAAGTTATTTAGCGTTAAAAGTTGAGTTAAAATTGAGTTGTGGTCATCCTCGGGAATTTAATAGTAAACCGGCAATTTTTAAATAAAGCACTTTGTATATTACATTACCATTATAGTAAGAAGATTTTAAAGCGCAAATTCGGTACCCTTTGAAAATAATACAAAAAACATAAAAAAGGCCGCCTGCAATTGGAATATTTTATACAAAGGCGCCGGTACCCTTTAGAGCCACGCGCCAATACACTATGGGATAGAAATCCATTATTTTGGCCAAAAAGCAACTTTAAAATTTTAATGGCTTATGCTGTGTATTTCAAAGTAGATAATCCAAACTACATGTACGCAAAATTATAAAAGGATATGACGACTTCTATTGGGGTAATAAGAAGCTTTAAAATGTATTTTAAGTAAACATTAATATACAACATTTAATCTACTTAGTTTATTATTACCCTTGTTTACTAAAAAAGTAAAATAGTTTAAATAATAAGAGCTATTGTTGTGTTTCCGATGCAGTCTCATGAAGTCTCGCTACTTTTGTCAAAGATTTTTTACCTGTTTCTTTATCAGTTTTTGTACTTACAATTGCCTTCCTACTTTTTGCTACTTCTAAGTGTAAGGACAGATACAAGATTTTTTTATAATTTACAAGGTTTTTCATTTTAAAATTTAATATGTTTTGTCCTACACTGTATATCCTAAAAGATAAAAGCATTCTGATTAAAGATATGGATTCTACTGAATCTACCCAACAAAACAGTGTTATTATTTATTTTATACGTTAAAAAATAAAAAAGTTGGGAAGATGTATCTCTATTACGCTTCTAAGAATAATTTAAAATTATTTTTCAGATTTGGATGGTCATATTTCCGAAACTAATTGAGATAGACACATCAAATGTAGTATTTTTCTAAAGCATTTTAAAAGATTTTTTGGTGGTGATATAATATTCAAAGTATTTCATTTAAAAAAATCATACCTATTGTCGTACCCTGTATATCATATGAGATAATAATCATCGGATTACTGATTAGAATACTACCGAATTAACCAAACAATCTGACATTTTAGTTTATTTTGTACAATAAAAAATAATAATGTTAAGTGGGGTGTAAATTTATAATAACATATAATAAGTTTTAGGTTTCCAAAAAGCATTTGTAATAATTTATAATATTTTTCCAGTAAAAAGCACCTCATTTTAAGTTAGATTGGTAAGTTTCAGAATTTTGACCAAAAAAATAATTTCTATCCCATAGTGCGATGACCACCTGCATCAACCGGCATATCATAAAAGAAATATAGAAAAGGCGGCCGCGAAGACAAGCATGCCGATTTATTTGCTTTAAACTTTTTTGTGATTTTTTTCTTATCAAAGAGCACCGAATTTACATTTTTAAACTGTTCCTTCTATACATAGATATTTCAGAGGGCTCTAAAAAATACTACATTTGATATGTTTATCTCTTATAGTTTAAAAAATATGGCCATTTAAACCTGAAAATTATGTTTAATTTCAATTATATCTTCAGCTATAAGCACTAGTGTCGAAGATGAAATAGACATTATATTTACTTATTTTTAGATTTGGATGGCCACATTTCCGAAACTATAAGAGATAGACATATCAAATGTGATATTTTCTTAAATCTTAAAAATATCTATTTAATGGTGATGCAATATACCGAGTTTTTTATTTAAAAATGCCGATTTACTATTAAATTTCTGAGGATGACCATAACTCAATCTTAACTCAACGTTTGACGGTAAATAACTCTTAAAGTAGTGACTTAATCGAAAATTCGTAAAATAACTTTTTGTAGAGCGTTAAATTTCCCATCAGAATATGCGATAAGTAGATTTTTCCATTTATGGGTTTCTTGAGAAAAATAAAATAAAGAAAAAAATCCAATGTTATTTAAATGGAAAAAGCAACATGATTTGGGCAATTACACAAATTCGTCATAACATATGCAAGAAATAAAATAAAACATCATGAAACTGTCCTTTCTGCGATTCTGTTGTAACCACCAGGAAGGTGGAAGGAATTTAAAAAGAAAAGTAATCAATTTTTGTGTAAGTTTCAATTAACCTACCGTACCGAAATAACTTTTGATGGGTTTTCGCCGGGAACATTGGTTTGCTCCTTGATTGCTCCCAGTCCCCCAAACTTTATTGCTCCCGGAGAAAACTGTATTTTATACTTGAAATGAAAATACTTTGATAATAATAACATTACCTACCCACACTTACGAGTAAACAGATTTTAATGCTTGATGGCATCAGGGAATCATTAACCTTGAATATTTTACTTTTAAACGATTTATAGACGATTCTAACAAACTAGCGGTTACATTGCTGACATAAACAACCTAATTTTGAGGTCACCGAATGTTCCGTTCCGTTAAAATATGCTTTCAAGTAATGCTCCCCCAACGCTCCCAAAAATAAACGCCCGAAGCTTTTCACGACCCATCTCTATAAATAACTCTTAAAGTAACCGTATTTCATTATAATAATTTAAAAATCAAAACATTCAGTTAATAGGAGCAACCATTCCTCCTTTGGTATAAAAAATATTTAATAAATATTTATTGATTAGGGCCTACATAGTAATACTCATGGTAATAGGTACCTTGAAAATCTAGATCTTTTCTTGTTGGTCATTTTTCTCAAAATTAAGTTTTTTGGGTTACGTTACTTTTCTTTCGGTTAAATGGTAAATGTTATTTATTATTTTGTAGTCATTTAGTTCTAACTAGATATTGCGATACAGTGGCGGCTCGCGGGTCGAAAAACAGGTGTAGTGCAGGAAGGGAAAAAAGCGCATTCACCATTTTAGCAAAATTGAAAATTCTCAACTATCAAAAGTCTAAGTAAAAAGTCTTAATATCTAAACTTTCCCTAAATTTTATACACCAAATGAATCCTTCGATCTTTTAATGCAGCAAATTTATCAATTATATCTTCATAAAATTGTTGAGTTGTTATCAGTTCCTGTAGAAGCTCCTTTTGAATTGAAATATTGGCCGAAGATAAAAGTCTATCTCGGAATATAGTGTTTCTTAAGAAAGTTTTTAAACGCTTAAGACAAGAAAAACTTCGTTCCACTGACACGCTTGTCGACGGTATCGTTAAAATTAGCGAAAAAGTTTATACGCCTCGGTAAAAATGTCTTTATTTGGGCCAACTTGTTTCACTAACTGCTGCAATAAAATATTTCTATAACTTTCATCAGCAAATATTAGGTCAAGTTTATTTTTGAGCCGCTGATTTTTTGAAAATGATTCGGCATATATCTCCAATAAATTTTGAAAAGAATCAGTGGAAAAGTTTGGTTATACTGCCAAACTTTGCAGTATCAGCAAGACAAAGAAATTGTAGTTTGTAACAATCTTCGAATCTTACTTCCATTTCCATAAAAATATGATCTAATATTTTATAGAGAAGTGCTCTGTACTGTCCTTTAATGTCTTCCTGTGCAAAATCACTGTCGCGAATAATACTTAAACGGAAACAACCGAAATAATACGTGAAAACCAACGAAACGACCAAAACCTATACTATCTTTTTAAGGCTAGCGATTTACCAAGCAATACATCTAATACTCCCACCCGCGATCTCTGGCCGCCGGCAAGTATAGCGTTGTCATGGCAACGGAGCGTCAAACCGTAAACAAAACCCCGCATGAGGTGTATACTTCGGTCCGTTTTATATTTGCAATAAACTTGCTAATCGCGGATTGCGATGTCGCGTTGCAGAAAGCGGAGGAAAGCAACTCGCGCCAGTGGTTAATTTATATGCTAGATTTTTCATGACGAATTTTACAAATAAGGAATAGAAATGAGAAAAATGAATTGAATAATAGTAATATGTTTTTATGTTTTATTATTTATTTTTGGTGAAGTGGCACTTACTTACTACACCTGAATAGCCGCCACTGTTGCGATATCGCGTATCTAGAGGTTAAGCAAAAAGTTTGCTAAAACAATCTATTCCGGAAAGAACAGTGTCGGTTTTATATAATATTAAACTCAGTCCTAATTTTAGGACATTTGTTTATTTGTACACTTGGAGTGCAGGATGTTATCATTAACTGTTTAATTTTGCACGATATTACACAAAATGGGACATCAATATTTAATTATAACTGACAATAAATTTTCTTTTAGCCAACCTGGATGAGGAGCAAGGAGTATTGGGACAAAACATTTGAGGATCGTTATGAGCGGCAAAAAATGGATCCAGAAAAACCTCCTTTAAAAGTAAGTTTTCGTAAATGGGCAAATTGATATCACCAGTTCTTAAATGTATTTATAAATCATAATATTTAAAAGTATAGCCTGATAAAATAAGAAAATTAGTGTATTTTGTTTTATATTGGTACCATTTTAAAGCCAGAGTTAAGTAAAAAATCAAATTAAATAGTTTTCCACGACCGTTAAAAAACTGTTTTTTTATCGTTAACATGAAAGTAAAGTACTCCATTCTAGTACACTCCATAAAGTGTTAAAAAAGTAACTTTTTTAACACTTCGAAGCTTTTTTACACTTTGAATTAGTGGTTTGTTTCAATGTCTACTACTACAATAGAACTTAAATATCAATTTATGCAATATAACAGTAAACGCGACATCAACTGAAACAAACGGTCCAGTTACCTTTGATTTCGTCATTATTTCTTTAGTTCATGTGTCACAAGTTTTAAAATTTGACAGTTTGCAAATAAATTTAATAGAAATTATTAAAAATTAATAGTAATAATGAATTGGATGACTAAGAAATTGAAAAGGAATTTATACTGTTTTAGTATTATTTCTACAAAAAGTAAGTTCATACAATTTTTTAAAATTAAATAATAAATGCATAGTTATAAAGAGGATAATTGTCTCTTAAAAATCAGGAGGCTATGATTTTTTGTTGCAATATAATGGCTGTGCTGCAAAAATTAAAATTAATAAGTTTAGATAAATAAAACATGTATTAAAATGGTATTTTGGGAAATTTTATACGGTCGTGGAAAAATATAACGTATGTAACACATGCATAAAGTGTCTTTTACTTATGTGATTGCCGCACTCGCCTAACGGCTAGTGCTGTCAAACTTCCCATTCGTAAAAAAAGTATCACTTTATTACTTGTTGCATAAATTACTAATATGGTTGGGGTAACGGAATTATTGTATAAATAAATAAGACTTTGTCATTTTTGCCCGCACATCGACTTCTTTAACTGCAGCTGTAATATATATTTACAGGGTGTTTAAAAACAAATACAAACAATGTTTAAAAGAATATTTCTTGTTTAAAATAAATGGTTACTTGTTAAATAAACGTTGGGTCAAAAGGCAACCATTAGGGAGAAATCGCGATACAAAAATAGCAAAAAAAATTGCGTTTTTATTTTTCTTTTCAAAAACAAAAAACCCTTTTATTAAAATATTGTTATTACAAAAATTTACGTATTTAATTATTTTTGCGTTTTGGAATAAATGGAAGAGGTGGAAATAAACTACTCCTGTCGTTCTTTTTACGAAAAACATACGCAACGGCATTAAAAATTATGTTGCCATCTTTTAGTTGCAAAAATGTAGTTTTTGCCGATTTTTCTTGCAGCATAAATACTCCCATAACCACTTTTGTTGTATTTCATTTTATTGTTAGTTATTTTAAAGATTTCTTCTGCAAGTATGTATATAGTGAGTTAAACAAGTCAAAATACTCAATAAACACTTGTTTAAAAAATTAAACTGACTTCAAAAAAACAATTAAAAGTTACTAAAAAGTTAAAAATAATTAAATAAATAATAGTTTTAAAAAACTAAAAACACGCTTTTATATGTAACCGAACTAAAATTAGAAAATAATTTTTCATTACAAAGTATTTGTCACTTCAGAATAAAAGCGTGGGGTGCTTAATATATTAAATGTTATAATAATTTTTTTTTAAATACAAAGCAATATAGCACCCCAGGCTTTTATTCTGAAGTGACAAACTCTTTGTAATGAAAAATTATTTTCTAATTTTTAGTTCGGTTACATATAAAAGCGTGTTTTTAGTTTTTTAAACTATTATTTATTTTTCATTTTTAGTTCGATATATCAATTAGTTTTCTGCGGTCATGTGATATTGAAATGTTTCACGAACTATTTCGTAATCTAATCATTTCATTTAAAGCTTCACTGTTGCATGGGGTTTTAGAACGCAACTACTCCGAACCACTGATCTCGATGGATTGCTAATATTATAACCTGCGCGAAACAAAAGTTACATTTCATGGGCGAAAAACCGGTCTGTACGCAAGGCAGTTGAGGGTAAACGCACCCGGACCCAAACAAACTATTCGCATTATAGGAAAGAATGTGTTGACCGCGTCCTGCTTTTCTCTTCGAAGTACGGTAGCTAATGAGCGTTACGGTCAGACCGCGGACGAAGGTACGGGGTGCCGGTGTTTATATTTCGCCACGGCTTTTAAGTGCGCATGTTCGTCCACCCACTGCGCGCGGTCGTAAAAATCCGAAAACTGCTTTTTGCCACTGCTGATCTAAATGTAGGTTATCTATGCTCCGAACAAGTTTCTGTCAGCCTTATGCTGAGAGTACGTCCGAAACTGCATGCGTGCGCAGATCGCGCACTAGCTCTTTCTCGGTTACTCTCCTACAGAAAATCTATAAAGGAATTTATTTATCCTGGCGATCCTAATCAGGATAACGGGATACTGTTTGCAGATTATTGCATTGTCATGGGTCCTTGATACGTGTGCAAAGTTTCAAAGAAATCGAATAGCTGGAAGTTGGTAAAAATTAGGCTCAAAGATTCCGTTACATAGATAGATAGATAGATAGATACAACCCAAGGTAATAAAAGCGTGTTAAAAAAATAAAGTCGGGTATAGCATAATCGTATGGTATTAAAGTATAAAAAACTTTTGCTTGTTTAGTTATTAACATTTAGTAGTTTAGCGTTATTACCCCACTTCATTTTTTTAAATATTAACTTTATAGTAAGTTATATTTTTTTTTTGTTGGTTTAATTTTTTTGCTTTCTAATTTATTTTTATTACTTTTAAATCAGTAAACATACACTAAACAACACTACATTAAAAAGCATAGGGACGTGTAACTTGACTGATTGACATTGGGTGGGTCATTGTTAGTTCTGGTTTCTTATTTTTTTTTATTTCTTAATAAAAAAATAAAAAAAAAGGATTTAACTAACCAGAACTAACCATGACTCACCCAATGTCAATCAATCAAATTACACGTTTCTGTGCTTTTTACTGTAGTTTCTCTTTCAGTTCAGTAAAAAGAGTAAATTTTGTTTTAGGATGTAATAGCAATTTTTAATCTGCTATCGTATTATAATAATATGTGTTTACCGTTACACCAATAGGTGGCGCTAGTACTCATAGAAAAAACATCCCTGATGTTTGAGCATTTATTAGGGAGAAAACAATGTCTAGTCCCTTTTTCTCTTACGATCCTAACTTAGTTTTTTTTTTTATGGGACCACCGCGGCAGAGTACTCTTTCAAATAAATAAAATCGGTCCACAATTGACTGAGTAATCGCGTACATACATAAAACAAAAAAACATACGCGGCGAATTAAGAGCCTCCTCGTTTTTGAAGTTGGTTAAAAATAGCCTTTTTTGTGACTTTTTGGTTGTGTTTTATTTATATAAAACAGTACAAGAAATTACTAGTTTAAATCAATACAAAATATTATATAATCCGATACACTTTATCTTGAAATAGGAACTACAATCATAATAAATACCTCTGGGAGACCAACAATGCATTTTACATTTTTATACGCCAATGAAAACAATGGCGTGTAAAATTGGAATTTTATGTAAGATACTTGTTTAAATTTCCTGTTGCATTTGTTTAGTCTTGGGGTTTTCAGACAATAATTTACATAAATATAAAAAAATTATATTGTCAGTGAAAAGTGGTTTATTTTTTGATTTCAAGGAGCCTTATTTAGTTTTTTTTTTAAGAATAATAAAACGAGGACAGAAATTTTTCATTAAAAATCTCTTTATTTATATATATATATATATATATATATATATATATATATATATATTTATTATACCCAAAAATGAATTTAGATCGTCTAAAGGCACGTGTTGTTTTAAATAAAAAAATCCAGTGTTTTTTCATCAAAACGAATCTTTTTAGGAGGCATTTATTGGCGCAACCCACATAATAAACCCTAGACCCGGCTAATACACACCACTCTGCCAACTAGCTGGGTAGCACAGACCACTTTGCCCTAACTGGTAAGGTATTACATACCATTTTGTCTCAACAACCTTTAAGACTTGGGGGTCTGGGAATAATTTTGGGGGTTGCGCCAATTGGAACCTTTAATCAGCATGCTGAGAGCTACCCCTGTGCAAAAATGCAGATGAATATATCCCTTGAATACTGTAACATACTTTAGGAATTATTTTTAAATTTAGGGGGCGTGAGGGTCGGGGAGTGATATTGAGAAGTTGCGCCCATTGAATATTTTGACTATCATGCTGTGAGATACCTTTGTGCGGAAGTTTAGAAGAATATATCCCTTAAGCATCGTTACTTGCTTTAGGGCGTATTTTGAGATTTCGGGAAGCGCGGGGCAGGGGCGGTCACATCCTTTGTATTTTATACATATGTAATGGCAAATATGGGCATTTAATGATGATATGCCCCCTCCCCAGGGCTGGTCCAAGGGGTAAGGGTGATGATGGAATTGAAAAGTGAGGACCTATTTTTTTGCTTTTCAAATACGTGGAAAGGAGGTTTTTTGTAATTTTATAAATTAAAGAAAGAAAGAAAAACAATAAAAATAGGTGATAGGACCTTTTTTTTGCTCTTCAAAAAAAATTTGAACCTTCTTTAAAATTTTATTAATTTTATTAACCTCACATATTTTTTCTTGGCCTATGGCCCCCCTCAGAAAGCCGATATGACCGCCCCTGGCGTGGGGGCCTAGGGTTGATTTTAGTGGGTTACACCCATTGAAACTTTTGATCAGCATGCTGAAAGCTACCTCTGTGCCACGTTTCAGCGAATTTAACCAAGGGCACAACTTCATAAGGTTTGCGCGGGGTCGTTTGATCACTAGCAAAGACACGTCAAAAACATTACATCTCTTTGATACTTTTATGTATAGAGTGGTGTAGTCTCTGTGACGCCTGCTTTTATATTTGTAAAAGTAAAAAAGAAATTGTTTAAAGATTTCCTGGTTAGGAATACTTTTGTAAACTAATATACTTATAATACACAAAGAAAAGTCAAACACAAGTCTGACCTTTAACATTACACATCATATACCTAATTAGCACACTATCACAAACATGCAGACGTTAATTAAGATCTTAAACAATTTTGTGACACATTAAACTTTAATTAAATCATCTTTAGATCTTTAATTCATTTGATGGAAGCACTGAAAGTTAAGTTTATTTAAACGAGAATCGTAAATGGTAATGTTTGAAAGGTTTCAATTTCATTAGTATATTCTTAAAAGCTATATACAATGCGACAAATTAAATGTCTGCTTTTGTGCAAGTCGATGATCTTAAAAATTCACGGTACTATAGTAATAAGTACAGGGTGTTCTATTTTGGTTGCAACAGCGGGGTATCTCGGTTATTATTAGAGACAGAACTTTGCGGTTTTTGTGATTCTAAGCTACTTTTTAGTGAAAAGAAAGATGCCGTAAACAAAGCCGTCATATCTCTCTTAGTTTCTGAGGTACAGGCAGTGGCGTAGCTAGAGGTGTTGGGACCGGGGCGATGAGTCAAGTCAGTGCCCATAGCATTTCAGTAAATGTGTTTTTATGGAAAAAATTTTTGGAGAAAAAAGGTCTTCACCTCCAAAATTGGGTCCTCCCACTGTAATACCATAAACTTTCTTAAGTCGGGAAAAAAAACACTCTCTTACCCTTTTTTCAGTTTTTTCTTCTAAAAATCAAGTTTATAACCACGAAACCAAAAAACCCTATTCCCTATAAATACCTCCTTTTAGGGGTCCGGGGCGTACCGCTCCCCTCCCTTTCCCTAGCTATGCTAGTGGTTACAGGGCGATTTTATAAATTTGCATTTTCAGGTACCCCTTGTATCTCCGTTAACTGATAACTTATTAAAGTAAAAACGAATTCTTTAATAACTTTTTACGTTACGAATTCGATGGCGTAGTTAAAAAAATTTCAAATATTATTTTTAAAGTATTGATCAATGTTGTATACATTTGCTAAAAAATTATTTGTCTTTTTATAAGTTTTTTAAAAATATATAACACTGTGGGTTTTTGGCTACGACAATTTTCGTATTTCGCATCCAAAATTTTGCTGTAGGCCAGGCAAACAAAACAAACAAAACAATTTTTTTATTGACTTGATTACTGTAGTGTTGCCTACATCACAACTTTTAAAATTGGGTTTTGCTATTAAACTTAATTATGTTTTTCTTTTGTTATTTGTATAAATCTAGGTAGGTAGGCACTTTCTTCAGCAAATTTTTAATTTGTAATTTTTTTATTAAATAATTTTCTTGACTTGATTATTAGCAGAATATGTTTTGTTTTTCTTTCATTTAAACAACACCCATAAACCTATTATTGTTACTAAATTCTCGATTTTTGCAACATTTTTTTTTGTTGGAATTGTGGTTTTTAACTTGTTAACCCAATGCAATGCGTGTTTTTGTTTTATGTTTTTCTTAATCCAGAATAAACTAAATAGACCGTCTTATGTCTTTATTTATCGTTTTCTATTAAAACGCTGGAGGGATGAGCGAAGGTGGGGACCTTTTTCTTTGCTCGTCACAAAAATTTTGGAGAAAAAGATTTTCTCCATTTTTGAGTGAGGTCAAGTCAGTGCCCATAGCATGAAATGCTATGGGCACTGACTTGACTCATCGCCCCGGTCCCAACACCTCTAGCTACGCCACTGCCTGTAGCTCAGAAACTAAGAGAGATATGACGGCTTTGTTTACGGCATCTTTCTTTTCACTAAAAAGTAGCTTAGAATCACAAAAACCGCAAAGTTCTGTCTCTTTTTTTTCTTTCATTTAAACAACACCTATAAACCTATTATTGTTACTAAATTCTCGATTTTTGCAACATTTTTTTTTTTTGTTGGAATTGTGGTTTTTAACTTGTTAACCCAATGCAATGCGTGTTTTGTTTTATGTTTTCTTAATCCAGAATAAACTAAATAGACCGTCTTATGTCTTTATTTATCGTTTTCTATTAAAACGCTGGAGGGATGAGCGAAGGTGGGGACCTTTTTCTTTGCTCGTCACAAAAATTTTGGAGAAAAAGATTTTTCTCCATTTTTGAGTGAGTCAAGTCAGTGCCCATAGCATGAAATGCTATGGGCACTGACTTGACTCATCGCCCCGGTCCCAACACCTCTAGCTACGCCACTGCCTGTACCTCAGAAACTAAAAGAGATATGACGGCTTTGTTTACGGCATCTTTCTTTTCACTAAAAAGTAGCTTAGAATCACAAAAACCGCAAAGTTCTGTCTCTTTTTTTCTTTCATTTAAACAACACCTATAAACCTATTATTGTTACTAAATTCTCGATTTTTGCAACATTTTTTTTTTTTGTTGGAATTGTGGTTTTTAACTTGTTAACCCAATGCAATGCGTGTTTTGTTTTATGTTTTTCTTAATCCAGAATATACTAAATAGACCGTCTTATGTCTTTATTTATCGTTTTCTATTAAAACGCTGGAGGGATGAGCGAAGGTGGGGACCTTTTTCTTTGCTCGTCACAAAAATTTTGGAGAAAAAGATTTTTCTCCATTTTTTTCTGATTTGTTCCGCTTCCTATGATTCAAAATGTGGTCACTTTATTTTATAGCCTTTTTGAATTAATATTGTTGACTTGTAGACTTAAGATAGCTTATCAGGGGCGTCTAACAATATACGTATTTAACACCATTAAATCCAAGATCATTAATGTATTAAATAACCTTGGTGATTTTCAAACTATTTTTTAGTTTCATTACCATATCCGCGATTCAGATTAAGGAGCACAGTTTTGCATTTTACGAGCTGATAAAAATGGGTTTTAAGATCCAGTTAGGCAAAGAATATTTACAGAAATTACTTGATTCCGGGTTCGTGTCTCAGCTAGAAACTTAGTTTTGAAAACAGGGGTAGAAACAACAGGGCAGCTAACAACCTAAATAAGATAAAAGCCACGGAAACCTTTTCGCCTATGTTTTCTGTAGCTATTCCAGCTAAACAGTTTTGTTTAATTTTTGCTTCTTTTGTTTTCTTGATTTTGTTCTAAACAGGCCTCGTTAATTTATTGAAAAATGATTCTTTCAGAACTAAAATGCACGCGGAAAAGTGATATTTTTCGCACGCGACTAGAAAAAAGGTTTATGAGTTTCTCAATGCAGCTCCTGCATCTAGAAATAGAACTAAATGAGAAAATGTCAAAATGTAAATCAAATTATTTGATGTAGGATATCGGAAAACAGTGGTGAGTGGGACATTAAAAATAACTATAAAACGTTAAGTTCTTGGATATTACACTTAAACTGCATACAAACAGTCCCGACTTTGTACAATTTCCTTTATTGTAAAATTTTTAATAAAATTCACAAAGATAATCACTAAAACACTTAACGCAGGTTGTAGTTTTTAGAACAAAAATTTTGGTATTTATACAAGAAATCCTAAAAATGTTTAACAATACAATTCTAACTGCAATAAGAGCAAGCAAAATATGACAAACAAATGTCTTGTGTCCCAAAAGGGTTCAAAAAGTATCCGACAGGAGCGCTTATTCTAAATTCCTCATAGCACTTAACAAAAATCGATGATGCATCGATAGATTTTAATTACGCCTTTTTTAAAATTAAAATTAGGAACTAAAGTCAAGTTATCAATTTGTGTTTGTAAATGTATTCTAATGTACCAAATTAAATTTGCTTAAATATTTGAAATAAAAGTATATATCGCTATGATTGTTTTGAATTATAGAGAAAATAATACAATTTAATAAATCATTTTATTTAATTACAAAATTTTATGCATCCTTTACACTGTACTACTTTTTTTATTGTATTAATACTAAAATTATTTAAAATAAACAAATTATTGCCCGAGCATAAAATAACTGAAATTGTAACCAATAAATTAGTCTTTCTCGTTTACACTAATAACTTGTCCATACAATCATAATAACTCATTATTTACGCTAAATGCATGCTGAACAAGCTGAATAAATATTTAAACTTAATTTAGCGTGTGAAAAAAAAATTTTTTAGATCTATTTACCTACATTTTATATTTTTTAGGACAAGGTGTAAATTTATTATACAGAAACAATGACTAAGGGTACATCGTAAAAATCAAATCCGATTGGATGGATCGCATTGAGCCTAATACTGTGCCCTTCGTTCTAGAATTTTTGGATGCAGATAATCCGGTTCTAAATTATTTTAAATTTGACAAAGAAAAGTATATACGATGACAAAGAGTATATACGAGACAAATAAAAATTAACTTCTAACCTTACTTTTTGATATTTTTAAATAAATTTTATTTAATTTCCGAAAATAAGAGAAAATAATAACGCAAACCACTAAAGAAACAATATATATATATATATATATATATATATATATATATATATATATATATATATATATATATATATATATATATATATATATATATATATATATATATATATATATATATCACAATATTTTAGCAAATATTTAGGCTTATTTTATTTCCTACTATTTCGTTTCTACACTTATCAGCTGTTTTACTTAACTGTCATTTTTAAACCTTTCCAAAACCGTGAATATCGTACAAATTTAACCTCCGATCCGACTGAACTCAATTCAAATCGCTTGAAAAACAGAATTTACTCATGGCGTTCAGTCCAATCACTTACTCAATCTGAAACGTGTATATCGCAATTTTTTGTCATTATCGATGTTTTTTTAGTCCCGTTACACATAAGACCTACGAACGCCCTACGCCCTCCGCCTGACAAAAAATTTTGCATTGAAAGTAAGGTGGTCGCGTCAGGCCTGAATGTGAAAGGTTACATTACTTTCAGTGCATCAGGCATAGCGCGTACGTCGTTCGTGTCGTATGTGTAATGGGACTTATTCCACCTAAAATAAAAACTTTATTTTTATTTACGAAACAACCAATACAAATTTCGTTTCACTGGGTATTATTGCTTTCTGAAAGTAAACTATAGGTTTTTATTAAAAAACAAACTTGTATTTTACAGCATTAGAAGCAAAGAAAAGAGAAGATTATCTCTCTCTTTCTCTCTTTGCCTTGTGTTTGGTGCATCTTACGTATTGGTTAACTTAAAAGTAAAATAAAACCGAGCAGAAAACATTAGTTTTTTAGGGTTACAATTAACAATGTAACAATTTATTCTTTTCTTCCATATCGTGAACCAAGTTTTAACGAAAAATATCCTGGGTTCCCAACAGCAGTATACAGGGTGGCCAACCATATTCGACACGGTCTGTAGCTGGATAACCATAATGTTTAAAAAATAAATAAATGGGGGAACATATATATAATATTTTAGTCCATACAGGGTGTCTCAAAAAAATGTGACGTATAAAAGATATATTTTTACCAAATTTCGAATAAGGTGGGCCACTCTGTATGATACATTTTAATTTAATGCAAAAATTTGCAACTGGGGCAGTAATATACAAAATGTAATCTCCGTTATTTTATTTTTTTAATTAAGAGAAGACTCCTGGCTTTTATATATTGTTTACCAGGACAATATCCTCTGACGCGTTTCGTCTTCCCCAGAGGATTATAGTCATGTGTAACACTCTAAATTTTCGGTTGTTGAAACAGTGACACTGATACTGGTTCCTGTAATAACACAGTGTTTAAACACAAAGGTGTCATGACACAATTATATTGTTTCTTGACAATTTGTCGCAGTGAGCTGTGTCGCACATATAAAGATCGCGCTGCGAGTTTCAGCCATGGTTTCAGCACAAAGGTGTTATGCCACAATTAAATTGTTTCTTGACAAATTGGCGCAGTGCGTTGTGTTGTAACGGTTGGGTGTCGGTTTGATGTCGGTGTCATCGGTGGTGTCATTGCATTAATAATTAATGCAAAATCCTTAACGGCAACGTCGATGTAAAGAATTGCTATAGCGTGTCGGTTTTAATTGAGGTGTCATTACATTCATGGAAGCTGTTTCAACACACATGACACACTAAAATGTTTCAATAAAAAGATTCAATCAACTAGTGTTGGGCGATATATCAATAACCGCGATATTTCACCGGTGAATGGAAAATCACAGCGAATACTGCAGTCGGCATCGACACAACACGCATTGGATGATCGCTGATGGCGCCGATCGAAATATGATATACCTATAAATTATTATTTAAAAATAATATGTGAAGAAAAACAGTGATTTAACCTGATATGATATTGATATGGTTTAGACGTGGAGAGTGGCGCGCACCGCCAAACCATGTGAAAGACTGTTTTCCAAAGCTGGGTTAATATTAACCGACCGTAGAAATAAATTAAGTGCAAACAAAGCAGAAAAAACTAATCTTTCTTAATGCTAATTTTTTATTTTCATTGGGAAAAAAGTAAGCTGTATTTTGTTTTATTTTTATTTATTTAAATAGTTTAAAATTTTTAGTTTTTATTATGCGTTTTCGTTTGGCTTTAAAAAGTTTTTTATTTTATATTTATATTTTTTGTAATTGAATTTAAGTTAAAAATGTTAAAATGGTGTTTGATTAATAAAAAATATGTTTTTTTATTTATGAAAGTAGGTAATGATTAAACCCGAAAACTTGATATTATTTTTACATAATATTATTGCAATATATATCATATTAAGCTTGTTGTTGTCACACCTTATATAAAAATGATTATTTGAGTTACAAGCCCAAAAAAATTTAGATTTCGTAATATTGCTGTTAATTTAATTTGCAGCATAATATTTATTTTTATAAAATTAATAAATATTATGCTGCATGTCAATGAAAACCGATAAGAGCTGCATAAATAATATATTCGTATTCGTTGCCAGACACCGAGACGAGGTGTTTTTATATTTCCATATTTATGTATATTTAAGTCACTGCAGTGATTGAAATCACTGTTTCAAACCACGGTGATTTAGAAATCACTGTCGCCGTTTCACTGGTTACCGAAAAGTCACCGTATTTCCCAACACGACATTCAACACATTGTTACACATGACTACAGGATCGTAGCTAAGTCGCTGTACCGGGTCCATGATGAATAACACAGAAATCGAGCGTCTTTTATAGAAAAAATATCAATGTTCTACGGTAAAATGTTAATCTCCTTCGTAAAAATCGATGTCGAATCTACTGAATGCAATTTCAGTACTTCACATCTTACCATAAAACAATGATATTTGTTCTATAAGAACACTTGAAGTTCCTGTGAAGCAAGTAAAATGCGTCAGGGCAGGGGGCCCTGGTAAATAACATGAAAAGCAGGAATTCTTCTTTAAACTGTCCAAAAATGGAGATCACATTGTGTATTTTTATCAAAACACATAGGTACAAAATAAATCAAAAGTAACAAAATTCTAAATAGCATATTCGAAATATCTTGAGGAGACAGTAAGTTGCCGAATTTAGAAAAGTGGAAATAAATTAAGTATTAAGCCTGATTTAATTAATGTTTTACTCAAACTCAAATTAAAGCGGCATAAATCCTATAATACAGGATATGAATAACTTTAAAACAAATAAAGTTGTCAAGATGTGGTTATCGTAGAAAACCTTGTATATTTTAAAACTTTTTTATTACATCCTTGGCATTTGAATGTGACATTCCGTTAACACAAAAACAAAATGGCCGATTTTCCGATATAGGACAACTTTGTTATTTTAAATGGAACACTATGTATTTTTTTCTACAAATGGTGCCACCGAGAGTGCCATTCAAGGCGCTACAGGACTTAATCAATTTTGTCCAGTTAAGGCTAAATACCCGCATTCTTTCTGCTGTAAATAACACTGTCAAAGTTAATCAAAATTCGATATATTTAAGATACTAATAAAGAAACCAAAGTGTCTAAAAAAGTGTAACATCTTATATCTTGAAAACCATACACTTCCGGACCTATGTTTATATAAACTTTTTCTTTATGAAACTGTCTGAGGAGTCTGCAATTACGAAACACCCTATCAATACATCTCAGTTAGTCTATCTAGTCATTATATATACATTTTTTTAATTCAAGGTAATTATTGTTCCTCATTCCCACAACGATCCTGGTTGGCTTAAAACCTTCGAAAGCTACTTTCACGTCTCCTCAAGGCAAATTATGAGTAACATGGTTGCCAAACTTCAAGAGTACAAAAACCTAACCTTTATTTGGTCGGAGATAGCATTTTTAAACGCTTGGTGGGAGGAAGCACATCCTAGTAAACAAAGAGCTCTGAAAGAGCTTGTGAATTCAGGAAGACTGGAGATAACTACTGGTGGATGGGTGATGACGGATGAAGCTGACGTGCATGTGTTTGCTATGGTTGATCAACTTATTGAAGGTATTTTTTTGATAAAAAGCTTAAATTAGTAATTCCGCCACTTCCATTATATAAACCTCTAAAAAAATATGGAAAAAGTTGTATTTGCTTAAATTTTGATATGACAAAAAAATAAGTCAGTGAGTTTTATTTGCAACTAGATTTTTCTCGTACCTATAATACTTAATATAATATCTGAAGTAAGCATACTTTTCATGATTTAAGCCTGTCAATAGCAGTATAAGGTTTAACCCAACAGTTATAAAAAAAAATCTACTACAAACCTTTAGTCCTATTTTAAAATGACACAAAAATGCTACTAACCAGAACTGTAAAAATTGTGGATTTTTAAGGTCAGTCTGGTCATTTAACAATTTTTACTGCATTTGTAAATTTTAACTGTAAGTTATTAAGTTTTTTACTTTTGGATACATCTGGGAACCAGATGACCAGATTCTAAGAAGGGCTTTAAAAGTTTTGAATTATCTTTGTTTAATAAATAAAAGGATTTATGTTCTTAAACGCAATATTAAATATTATATTAAATTATTTTTCATAGGTCATCAGTGGCTTTGGACAAATCTCGGCATTAAACCAAAAACAGGCTGGTCAGTAGACCCATTTGGTCATGGCAGCACAGTCCCATACCTCCTCGGAGCTTCAGGTCTTCGGGGGACAGTTATTCAAAGAATACATTATGCTTGGAAACAATGGTTAGCTCTAAAACAATATGGTGACTTCCGCTGGATACCAAGTTGGAGCCCCAGTGATTCATATGGGTCCATCTTAACACATAACCAACCTTTCGATATTTATTCTATTAAACATAGTTGTGGTCCACATCCTTACATATGTCTTAATTTTGATTTTAGAAAAGTACAAGGTGAATATACTGAGTCATCTTTAAAGGCACAGGCTATAACAGAGAAAAATGTCAAAGAAAAAGCCGAGTTACTTTTAGAACAGTATGCCAGAACGGGTTCATTGTTTCCTCATCATGTAGTGCTTATGCCTCTGGGTGATGATTTTAGATATAATCTCAGAGAAGAGTTTGATCAACAGTATTTAAATTATATAAAGCTTATTGATTACATTAATGCCCACAAGGACCTTTACAAGACGGAAATTTCCTTTGGAACACCTTCTGACTATTTTGAAGCAATCCTAAAAAGATATGACCAGTATCCATCCTTGAAAGGCGACTTTTTTGTGTATTCTGACATATTTTCTGAAGGCAGGCCAGCATATTGGTCTGGGTACTTTACCACACGACCATTCCTTAAAATATTAGATAGGGAGTTAGAACACAGTTTAAGATCTGCTGAAATATTGTATACCGTGGCTTTAAATAATGCTAAACAACAAAGGCTTCTGGCTTATTCAAAAATCTTGGAGAAGAATTTCGAAAAACTTATAAGAGCTAGAAGAAATTTGGGTCTTTTTCAACACCACGATGCCATCACTGGAACTAGCAAATTTTTCGTTATGAAAGACTATGGAATTAAATTGTTTGAATCTCTTAGAGATACAGTTCATATACAACAAAAATTCACTTCAGAGTCTCCTGTTTCCAAAGCTACATGTAACTAAAGGACAGAACTTGATACTTAGTGATATTGAACGCGAATCTTATGAAAAACTGCCCAACAAAAGTAACATACAGATTGGACCAAACCAAAAGAGAAAAATTGTTTTGTTTAACTCGTTAGCATATCCTCAGGAACATGTTATAGCTCTTATTGTCAATACAACTAAAGTTAGAGTTACCGACTCTAACGGAAATGACATTGAATACCAGTTAAATCCAATTTTAGAAACAAGTTTAGGTAAATATTGGGTTGAACCCGCTGAATTTGAATTGATCTTTATCGCAAAATTAGATGAACTGAGCATAACAAGTTACTACCTCGTGTTTTCGGAAAACACCAAAGACAAGCTAGCAACTTTATACTGCAAGAACTGTATGAAGAAGACCCAAATTCTTTCCGACGGTAGTAAATTGGAGGCACCCTTCGTAATCAAAGATATCCCGTCTAGTGATATTCAGTTAGAAAATCATAAAATGAAAATATTATTTAGTGGATCTACAGGGTTTATGAAGTCCGTGATCAGAAAGCACAAACCGAAAATAATGCAGTGTAAAATTCAGTTCGCAGCCTACAAAAGCGCTCAATTCCACTCTGGTGCTTATCTGTTCATGCCGGATCCGAATGAAAGAGATTACGAAAAGGATGTTTTAGTACAATACAAAGAACAAATGTCTGTGATAATTACAACTGGGCCAGTCACTACAGAACTGCTAACTATTTACGGACCGTTTTTGGTGCATAAGGTGACTATTTACTTAGACGAAAATACAGCGCTCTCTAATGCAATAAGTATAGAGAACACCGTAGATTTTGAAAAATCCTCCTAAAAACAGAGAAACGGAACTGTTTATGAGAATAATATCGGACGTTCAAAATGGTGAACCGCCAGAATTTTACTCAGATCTCAACGGCTTTAACATGCAAAAAAGAGTAAAAATTGAGCGGATAGGTATAGAAGGAAATTACTTTCCGATAACAACAATGGCATACATCCAGGACGATAGTGTAAGGCTGAGTTTGCTAACGAACCACGCTCAAGGTGCTTCAGCTTGGCAACCTGGCTTTTTGGAGGTTATGTTGGACAGAAGAACTCTATATGACGACTCGAGGGGAATGGGCGAGGGGTTGGTAGATAATAGAAGGACTACAAGCAAATACTGGCTTTTGATTGAGGATGTTTCTAAGGTTCCAGTGGAAAATTTGATGCCTCAGAAGCGGTTTGACGGGGATGATACATATGAAAAAGGTTAGTATATCTAGCTTTATAAGACAAGTTAAGAAGAACCAAATTTATACAGAGTAGTTGTAAACCGAATTTGAGAACAATCTTGAGGGTATTCTCTGTATGCTGTTCGGAAATATTGAAAACAATTTAATGTTACTGTATGTTTAGTAAAAAAAAATAATTTTATTGCATAGTTTCAAAGGAATTGAAAATGGTTTTAGGGCGATTTCGCTATAGAATATTGATGACCTTAATTTTTTAATCGCGCTACTTATAGTTTTGTTTTTTTTTTTGTTTTATTGTAAAGAAGAAAGTCAAAATAATACATAATTTATTTTTATTTAATTTTACTTTATATTTGCGTTTTTGCGAAGTTTGAAAATATAAAAATTTAAAGAATTTGTACTAACTGTAAAATCATAACTAAAATACTGACGCAAAATAGGTATTACTAACGAATTTTCGGCGAATATTGACGTATTAAAAAAACAAAAAATACAAGCGACAACAAAAGTTATCACTTAGTAATATATATGATTTGATTTCTATTTTTTTTTTCTATATAAGTTAAATTAATTTTCTGAGGCTGAAGGACCTAGGTCGATAGCCGTTTGTACTGTTATGTATGTTCTGTATTTAATGGTACAATAAATTACACTAAGTAAGTATTAAGTAATTTTCTATTTACTTTAATTAGACTGGTTGCACCTGCGATAATTTGATGTTGCATCCGCAAGTAATTTAAAAAATGCGTCTCATTGCTTATTTTTGTTTTCTTTGGAGTTTTTATGATATATGCTTTGTTACCTAAATACCGAACAAAATATTAGGGCATAACATTTTAAATGTATCATGATCTATGATCTTGAAAGATTGGGCCAAATTTGTTGCACCCGCGATGGCAATTTATACCTTTCTCCTGGCTATAAAATACTATTTTAAAATAAAGTTAAACCAATATGGGGTAAAAATATTAAAAAATAGACTTGTAAATTATAATTTCATTCAACATATTTTTTATTTAAATACATGAAAGTAACACATGCGTCTAAATGTTGCACCCACAATAATGGAATGACCCTTTACACGTGTAATTATTGTCGAATCCTCCACGTAGTGGGCATTAAAAAAATTAACAATTTTTTTTTCAAATAATACTTATTAATTCTGTTAATTGTGCTTGAAATTTATAAAAACTTAGTCGTTTTAATAACTGGTTATTAGGGTTTTCCAAATGTTGCTCAAATTACAAAAATTAATGGTGTCTAATAGGTATACTTTTAATGTTATGTCATATCCAAATTAATAAATTAGAACGACTTATAAATGTACAATTAATAAATGTTTTTAAAATATTAGAAACGTTAAACGCAGTTACGCAGTGTACCATAATGGCCATGGTTGATTTAAAACATAGGAAGTTTTTTTTTGTAATTTTAGTTACTTACATAATGCGTTTTTTTCGCGGCAACAATTAGTTGCTCGGAAGGTTAGGAACAGTCTAGCAAAAAATTTATGTTTTTACATTAAACCATATCAGCTATACTGTATTTTTAATACAAAAAATATTCAGTAAAAGGATTGATTTTTATTAATATTTTAGGCGTTTTTAATAATATTAAATAAAATTGGATATTTTTGTGATAAAATAGAGTCGTTTTTGTGCCACTGCTAATAAGTTGCTTAGGTAGATATTTACAATAATATTAAATGAAGTGATATAGGCAAAAGAATATCTAATTAATAAAAAACATGTGTTCCTTAACAAATTTATTTATTGTATATTATTTAAGTAAGAAGACATATGAGAAAAGAACAATCTTATTAAATGGTGGTGTACATATTTAAAATGACGACCAGATATTTTCTAAAGACAACTATACTCTGGGCACTATAATTTGAGAATAACACTTGCACAAGAAATGTATTTTATTGGTTTAAAAGTCAGTACCAGAGTCACTCACCAGGTGTTCATTACGCAGGCCCACAAAAAATAAGTGGTGTGTGCTGGGTGTCGGACCCACCTAGTCGGGCGTATTTTTCCCGCTGAACACGAATCTGTAGTCAAAACTGGAGATCAAACTGCAAAAAACCGAATTGCGGTGGGAGGGGGCACTAGCATTTTTTTATTGAAATGGGAGTTATGTAGCACCCTATTTTAAGGGCCCTTGGATTCTCTATTTACGCCACTTTGTTTTTGAAAATCAGCTCAACAGTTCCAGACTTACAACCATTTCAAATTTGGCTTAAATTCTATACTGTGCGATTTTAATGGTTTTGGCTTGTAAGTCTGGAACGGCTGGGCCGATTTTTAAAAACAAAGTGTCTTTATATAGGGTATCAAAGGGCCTTTAAAATGAGATGCTACACAACCCCTTTTAATAAAAAAAAATTGCTAGTGCCCCCTCCCTTCCTTCGCAATTCGGTTTTTGCAGTTTGACCTCCAGTTTTGACTTCAGATTTGTGTTCAACGGGAAAAATACGCCCAACTAGGTGGGTCTGACACCCAGCACACACCACTTATTTTTTGGGGGCCTGTATCATTAATATAAAGTGTCCAAAGTATAGGTCGGCCATTATTTCTTCTTTAAAAATTTTAGCACCACATTTGACCTATTTTACTTTCCCAGGTAGTAATATATCCTATTTACATAAGTAAATGACATAAATTCCGTTATTTAAATTTTTAATAATTATGAGAAGAGAGAATTCGGGATTTTCCAAACATTTTAAACAGAAACAGTTCCATTGTATTTTATATTTAAATTCTATACTAATGTAGGGACATTACTAGGACACACAAGATATTATTTTTATTTAGAAAATGGTGACCATGGAATTATTTTTCATGACATCCGAATTGCGGAAGTAATTAATAAAATTAATAGTTATTATATTTTTTTTGTAATTTATAAAGTATAGGTTGTAAAATAATAATATACAGGGTATCCTACGACGAACTGCGGGGATCGATTTATACAAAAAGTAAGCTTAAAAATATTTTCACTTTCGGGCAAACCGGAAGTTAATTTCAACTTTCTTATTTTAAAAGAGACACACAACTATCAAAAATGGGGCCGCTTTGGTTCTGGTCTCGGGGTATAGCGAACTGACCCTGTTCAGCCCTTTCTTAATCCCTATGAACTGGCTGGTCGCCTTAAACAAAAGAAAGAAAGAAACTCCCAAAAAGCCTTAAAATTCTAAATAAAAATTGTCATTTCAACATAAAATTAAAATAAAAAATTAAGAAATATTTAAGTTAAAAATCTTCAAAAATTGGTAATGTTTGGGGGTATTTTTTCTTTATTTTGTTTCAGGCGACCGCCAGTTCATAGGGGTCCATAGGGCTGAACAAAATCGGCTGGCTTTGTAGATTGACTTTTGGCGTGTAACCAACATAAAAGACCATCGAATAAATAAATCCGCCTAATCATTTGCATTTTTTATTCAAGTCCTACAAAAAACGAACATTCTGTTGTCCGGTTTGCTACGATTTTTCCGACCGGACAGGCATCAGAAAAACCGGATTGTCCGGTCGAAAACCGGACATTTGGCAATCCTACGTATGCCTCCTATTGACCTTACAAAGAAGCCAAATTTACAAAATTTTCTGAAACCTACTTTTTGAAATCTCGATCGCCGCAGTTTGTCGTGGGGCACCCCTAATGGCGTAGAGAAAGGTAACGAATTCGTCGATAAAATTTGATTTAATTTACGAAAAAAATACAAAAAGGGGGTTCCTTGAAGCATTTTTCTGGGGGTGGGTAATCTAAATAGTCAACCCTTTTTCGCAAATTACAAAATTAAAATTTTCTTTACCAAAGTGTTTCTCCTAAGGCAACTAACTTCAGGCCCCCGATTTTTGACTTCTGGTATAAATTTGGTGTGTGTCCCATGTCCCAGTCTTTACATATAATAGTCATTTGAAAAAATATATTTTGATGGTTTTGACTTTTTTTATTTTAAGCATTTCTTAAAAAATTATAATGTTTAAATTACATAAATACTCGTATTTTTAGGTGAACAGGTTCGATCGTTTAACATTCCCACAGCAGCCGTTGACCCGCCTAAAGTAGAATCATTTCCCAGACCATCACTGTATGCCAACCATCTGTCAAATGCATTAAACTACCCTGCACAAGTGTTCATTATAGACCCGGAACAGCAGGCCGCTGTTCCTGATAAGCTTAAATTAATCAAAAAACCTTTTCCCTGCGATGTGCATTTGTTAAATTTGAGATCTCAGTCGGATTTTGAGTATTCTCAATTTCCTTCAACTAGTGCTCTAATGGTTTTACATAGACAGGGCTACGATTGTTCGATTAACTCAAACTATACATGTGGTGTAGTTAAATTTGACAAAGACAAATATTTTGAGTTGGTAAAAGTACAGGAGTTAGAATTGAAATCTTTGACAGGATTGGATCGGATTGAGAAAGTCATTGACTTGGGGGATGTATATATAGAGCCGATGTCGTTAAAGACATTAAATGTAACGTTTGGATAGTTCGATGTGATTTGTTAGATAAATTTATTAGTGTAAGGATCTGCAGATCATCCGACTAAGGTGAGATGTTTTATTACAGTGTGTCCCAGGATAGGTGTCACAAGAGGGCAAATGAACGAAACATTTTTAAATTTTAAATAGACATTTTGGGAAAACTGATCGTATAGTCTAAAACTAAGATATACAGAATTTTACTCCGGTGTTAAACAGGGCGAGTTATAAGTAAAAATATGAAAAAACCCAAGAGTAAAGTACATTTATTTTTAAAAGTAGAACAACGTTTCATTAAAAAATGTTGTAGAGAATAAATTTAATGTCAAAATAGAAAGTTTAAGAAAAAAACATATTTTCTTAATTTTTTTATGTGTTTTGCATTAACACCAAAATACTCGACATGACGAAGAGAATTTTAAAAATCAAAAATATATTTTAATTTACTCTCAAATATCGCTTCTTTTTGTTCAGTAATCAAGATTTAATGCGTTATGTAGAAAAATAACAAAAAGTTTTTTTTTACTTGCTTTAACCTTAAATTTTGCCATAAAAATCAATTTTTTACAACATTTACACATACAATTTTTTTATATTTAAAAAATTAAAATACTTTGTTTTTGGACCACTAAAGTGAAATTTTGTAATTCTTAGTTTAGAGCATGTTGGGCAGTTTTCCCCAAATTCCGAATTAAAATAAAAAAATTTGGACTATTTGTCCTTTTGAAAACCAATCCTGCGACACACTGTATAAGGAAAATCAATTTTATTCACTGCTTTATACAAGACCTAACCAGAACTAACCAAATATTAAAATAAAACAATTCAAAGTGTCATTCGTGTTCTGGAAGTAGGCACACTAACGTTTGAAATTTCCCTTGCTGATAAATGACTGCATGATATCTTAAACAATTAGCCATTTGATCTATAAAGTGATTTTTTTAATAAAATAAAGTACCTAACACTTGTTTACATAAACAGTGTGAAAAATTCCAGGAATAGTTTTTTTTTAATATGTAAATAAAATATAAAATGAGATTGGTTGACTACTTGGTGTAATATACCAGGGGTATGAAACTCTATGTGTGATTTAACACCCTCTAACGGATTCATTTTACAACTTGTTTAAAAAGGATGAAAATATTTTTTTGGTCTTTAAAATACGTCCTTAGTGGGTATACACTAGTGATGTAATTCACACATTCGCGAATGCGAATGTTGACTTTTAAATATAGAGCTCTGCAAAATATCATACACGATTTAGATATAAAATTAATTTTTTTAATAATATTTTTAATTTTTTTATATAAAAGGAATTATAACCTTTATTTAAAAATAGTAGCTGCTACATTTATACAAATCTTACACAATAAATTTTAACTAGACTTATTAGACCTAGATATTCTTATACCCTAACTTGATTAAACCTCTCAATTTCTTTTTTACAAAATATTATATTATTTAAAATAATATTTTATCAAATAATATTAAAAATTATATTTTTTGTCTATTTGTAATTTTGCCTTTATTTTATTGGATTAACAAGAACGAGGTATTTTTAATTTACTACTGTTACTAATTTGTTGTTTCAATTTTATAAGTAAACGAAAATTATAAATCCCTTTAGCTATATTATCATTCCATATTCATCAAATCCATATAAAATGTCTTTTTAGTTTGTCAAAAACATTCGCATCGTTTCTTGTGAATACGAATTTCAAAAACATGCGAATATTCGCAAATGCGAATGCGAACATTCATTATATCGCTAGTATAGATGGGCCCATATTTAATTCATTCTGAAAGCGATGCCGCCATGTACACAAAAAATGATAAAGTAAACAAACCTATTCGAATGCACATAGCCTCGGACGGAGCCTGATTACATATTTCTGTATAAATAATAAAAAGACATTGCTAAAACACGAATCACCTACTTACAAAACATTCTCTTATTTCGCCTCTGCCTACTATAAAACCGGTGGCACGTGGCGTGGTACTAGAAACTCGTCGGGTTAAATATTTTTTGCTGCAATAAATCATTGTTCACAAAAGGGTTTCTTTACTTTATCATTTTTTGTGTACTTGGCGGCATCGCTTTTAGAATGAATTAAATTTGGATCCATCTTTATACACACAGTCATTCAGACCTTCAAGTCTATCTAAACTGAAAGAAAGCTTTCGAGTAAGTACGAACGTGTGTAGGTGTAGGCTAAACTGTTGGCTTGTTCGCAAATTAGCTTTACCGTAGACTTGCCTTCTAGCCTACCCAAAGGCAGGCTCGAAGGCATGTCTGTCTTACTGAATTTTGAAATCCACTGTAATTATATCCTTGTTAAGAAAAAAACTTTAATGGATGGAATGCAGATCTTTACATTATACATATGTATGTGTAGATAATTATTAAAATTTTGTAAATAGGGGCTATAATTAATTAAGTAGGTAAATATATAATAAATTAAGTAGGTAAATAATTTTATTTCTTTTTGTGATTTTTATACTTCCTTTTAGACTTAAGTAGATGATTGTGAATTAGAGCTTTAAAATATTTAATTGTTTAAATGTGTCCACGACTACTTTATTACTTTGTCAAATATAATTTTATTTTTAACTGTATTGACTAACTATAAAATTAAATGACCAAAGATAGGTGTATGAAGATGCATGATGAATATAATTTATTTTTTGGGTTAATATTTGCAAGAGGAAAAGTCTAAAATTTGAAAACAAATATGACATTATGTTTATTACAAAGATTTTAGATTGTTCCGTACCCCAATGGTGAATATATTTATTACAAAATAATCTTTGGTTAGCTCTTCAGACATAAAAGAAGGAATCGCTTCGGTCCAGGTATCAGAATAAAGATAAAATCTTTACGACCTAAGATTGCTTAAAAAAGAAACTTCAATTTAATTAACTTATTAATGTTTTGAGAAAAATACGGTCAGCATTTGAGAATAAATTAAACTTTGAAAAGTAAAATAAAAATTAAACCTATTTAAATTTTGCCTAAACACAATTTTGAAATTTTTGAATTTAAAGAAGTTGCAACTTAATAATAATAATAATAAAGTGTTGTGTAAACGATTGTTCTAATTATACTATAAACTGTATTTCTCCGGCACTGATGTTGCCATTTATCTCATGTAACTTGGCCGAAAATTGTTCCTGGTGACGTCAAAACAACCACTACCAATATGGCGGAACGTCGTGACCCTTTTATAAAGGGACTCGGGGTCAAAGCGATTTCTTTTTGCATGTCTTAGAAAGTTACCTAAAGATTGTTTTTTACAGGGATTTTCTTTCTCGCTCGGGCAGCAGCAAATAATATACATTGTTCTAGATACATTAAACTGTTGTAAAACTGCCTTTCCAGTCAGAACTCTACTTATACTAGAAGTAAAATACAGAGTATTTTAAATTAGATCCTTTTCTTTTTATTTGGTATCACTAAAGAAGTTAATTTTCAGAAGGAATGAAAAGTATACCTTTTTGTGTAGAAAGCATCGAGAAAGTTTGCTAGTTTTCTTAGATGGTATATAAAGTAGCTTGGACCAAAAAATATATTTTTTTTGGCCTAACCACGCAAATTTTTGATTTGAAAAGTTTTACCAACTCTACACATCCCTAAAGAAAACTAAATTTACTACAAAAGAACTCCCTTCGTATATTGTCCTCATATAAGCCGTTTCCATGTAATTCTGCTTTGACCATTCAACTCTTTTTTAAATTTTGTTTCTTGATTTAGGATTTGAATTTGATTTTATTACTACTACAAATATCAATATTTAAATAAATTCAATAACCATTTTTAGAAAATTTGATGCTCTATAAAAAGGTCTTTTAATAAATTTACTCCCTTAAAAGTTATTCGAAGTCGACAACTTTTAAATATGGGAATGTTCAGTTAAATTTTATTATTTTGTTCTTTCTATGTGTAACATTAATTAGCGAACACCCTGTATATTTTATTTTGTCACCATCAAGCAAATATTTATTTTTTAAGAACGAAACTGGATTGTATTTTGTATTTTTTAAAAACCTAAAACAATTTTCATTTCATTCAAAAAGTAGTTCTCCTATACAGTGCAGTTTAATCATATAGAAAATCCCTGTTTAAAAATATTATAGTTCAGCTAAATTCACAGTATATATTCATATGCAATCCCTCATAATACCCTTATACTATACAACTAACTTCCTGAATATCTTCAGTTTATAAATTAATATACTTTTAAACTTGCTCTTTGTGTTGTTAATATTTTATTTATTAAACAATATTTTTATGACGTTTCTCTATAGGAGATACGTTTTAAACGCCTTAATTATTTATAAACAAGTAATTATTATGTACTCGGTAATTCAGAACTTGTTTCTAATAATTAAAAAGTATACCCAATATACTTCTTAAAAAGAATAAGTTTGGCTTTATCTTTTTTAAATAAGTATTAGATATATGTACTCTCGTACCAAGGAAAATAAACGTTTTAATAAGAAGCGCTCGATTACACTTACTTAAGCCTATGTTTACTCAATTGTGTGACATAATCTTTTCCCGTAACCTTTGTTTACAATCGTACTGGAAGCTTTTTTCGCGGTTTTGGTGTTAGTTTTTGCTTTTCAGTCATTGGACTTTTATATATTTTTGGTTATTACTGTTTATAGATAAATTAGGTAGTTATTAGTACTGCAGTTACAGAGAATTTTAAATCCTGTAAACAGGGGTCACTGACCTTTGGATATTTTTAAAGGAAAGTTACGTTTAAATCGTTTTTAAGGGTAATTAAGATACTATGTTTTTTAAGTAATTTTATTTTATTTTATGCAATTATTAGTTTATTTTGTCAAATAAAATACATTTTATGGCAAAAAGGTGACGTCACAAACATAACCTATATTTTCGTACAAATATAAAAAATCGAGAGCTCCTTATTAAAAAGTTTATCTTCCTTGCTTTGGTACAGTTTTTCCTTTATTCAGTGGCGTAACCAGGGTTTAGAGACGCCTGTAATTTTAATTACAAAGTTTTGCCTTAAGTAACAAGCCACAAAATTTATTTTTTTACCTAAGGTAAAAAAGCACATTAGCACATCAGATAACGTTTATAAAATTTTTAAACTGAAATAATTTTATTTAACTAACACTAATTTTTGTTTTGGCAAACACAATAAAATATTATTTGTTTAATTTTTGGAAATTATTCGAATATGTTTATGAAATACAAAAATGAAATAAAAATTGAACTTTTTTCTCTTTTCATTACGATAATTTTCAACAATTTGTAAATAATACTATATTAAAAACTAAACAATACATCATTAAAGCATTTGATTTTTATGCATTTGCTAATGATATTTGCGCTAAAAATATGCTATTTTTATTTTTGCAATAAAAAAATTTATGTGTATATCTACGAATTTACGTATAAAACCTGCAGCATTTTCTGGATCAGGAAAAAATGCTCACAAACTTAATTTTAATGTGGGTATTTACAGACCTTTCAATTTTGCTGGTATATTTTAATAAGCTATTGTTTTGCCCTGAGGAAATATATAAATTAACAAATAAAAGATATTTTTAAGGAATTTTTATTTTATTCCGGGTTGGAGGGGAGGCGTATTGGCGGCGATCGCCTACTTTTGCCCTCCTATTACTACGCCACTGCCTTTACATTAGGGTTTTTATAGCCGTATTTTTTATTGTTAACATATCAAAAGACGTTTTAAACCATATTTAATAATGACGTCAATAAAAATGTGGTAAAAAAATCGATGTTTTTAAACCTATGTATCAGCTGATAATTTTAAACCTCACTTTTCCTGTTGCTTGACGTAGCTCGCGAGTTGTGTCATTTTTCAGTTCTTAATTATTTTTTTTTCTGCATTTATTCTATGAATAATCGTTTTTTCAGATTACTTGTTATCTGTCTTTTTAAGGCGTCTCACTTCGTTGCTGCGTTCTCCGATCTGTTGTAAAAATACGGTTGAACACACGACGTTGATGACGTCATCATTTACCGAAAAATGTAAAGATTTTGAACCGTTGACAATAAAAAATACGGCTTATGATAAAACGAATATGAAAGGTACGATTAACAACGATTTCAAGTTGGTTTGCTCTGCGCATGACGTAGCAATTTACGCCCCAAGAAAGTCTGCTATGTTTGTGAATTTTGGGCCTTTTTAGGGTATGAGGACAAGTTTAGAGAAATTATTTTTAGAATAATAGTACTGTTATTCTAAGAATATAATATTTGATGTTAACATAGTTTAAAATGTTATTATGAGCTTAACGAAACTTATGTAACAAACCAGTGTTTAATGCACTTAAAAAAAATTATCTTATACTTTAATTACTTTTAAAGTCACAAAACAGACAAAAAGCTAAGTAAAACGACAAACAAACACGAATACAAACGTATAGTTTCAACTTTGTTAACAAATTACAAGTCAGAGTCACATGATAAATGTCATGCGCAAGATCCTATCTTGTATTCGTTGGATCATGGGGGTAATAGAGATTGCATTGGACAGTTGTAATATAAGGATTTTAATAGATTTTTTTTTGTATTTTTATATTATTTTATGATTGTCCAGAAATATAATATGAAATCATGCTGAAAATAATTTGTAGTTTTTTACCAAATACCTATGTAAAATTGATTTAAAAGTTCTATAATATTTAATTATTCATAACGAGCATGCACGAGACTATGTTGGTAGGTATTTGCTGTAATTATACACATTTGTAAACTATCTGCTTAGAGTTGTTTATAGTATTAATATGTTGGTTGATGATGACACACTTTATATTCCATTTAAACAAATTTTGGTTAGTTTAGGTATCTGTTAAAAGGTGGTATTTGACTGATTGTGACATTTTGTTGTATATTTTGTTGTTTTGTGTTAGGTCTACTTTAGTACTTTACTAATTAAATGATAACATTATGCCAATAAGTGATGTAAGTTATTTTATTAATAAATATTTTTGGCAAACAATCTTTTTTATTTAAAATATTTTTCATGTACATCCACTAAGATATAAAGGCCTTTTTTGAAAAATTGCTTATTTTTTGTAAGTAACTCTAAAAGAGTAAAATATTCCCTAAAATATCGGACTTATAAGGAATTTTTCCATAAAGAGTGCATAAACAGAATGACCTGTAGCTTATTATTAAAATTGAAAAGCCTTATAAAAAACAATGTGTATCAATAATTATTATTGTCATAGCAATAATAATAATTAAACATTAAAATATTTTCCATTAAAGCAACAGTAATAAAATATCCCTTACAATAGTACAAATTTTAAAAGAAAAACCTAAACAGATAATATCTGTCTTTTAAGTTTTCAAGGTTACAGACTTTTTAAAGTACTCACAGACCTCGCTATACGGTACCGGGGCTAAACCAACTCCTAATTTTTTAAAATGCAATTTTTCTTGCAAAAAGAAATTTTATTTTACAGATCAAACTCTGTAACTTGGTATTTTGTTTCAGTGCCTACTAGAATTTATTTTAATAAGCATATATGCCATTTCGAGTTAGTGAATGCTTTTCGATGAAAATCCTCAATAACAGCTCCGATTTTATATTTTTTTTTAACTTTTTGTTTTTTTATATTGTTTAAAATTAGAAACCCCTCAGAGGGAGGATATAATTATTTGTATTGTTTAACAATATAATAATATATGTTATTTATGCAGGGTGTACAAAACTCTCTCTACAAACTTCAAGGGGCGATTCTTCATTTAAAAATAGGAAGAAAATTTTATATGAACATTTGTCTCAAAAGTCCTAATTTTGGAGCTACAGGGTGTTAAAATAAAAAAAAGTTTTTTTTCATATAACGACTTTTAAACCAGTTCATATATTTAAAAAGAAGTTTTCTAGGCATCAAAAGAACTTTTGACGCACAAAAATATATACTATACAACTACTTCCAAGGTTTTCCATCGCCCTTTATAGTAGCTTAGAAAAGTCTAGAGCATTTCAGAAATATCCAGCAAATTGTATAGTACAGGATGGAATATAAGTTCTCAAAGGATAATTCGAGCGTTTTCGGAAATGTTCGAGAGTGATGAAAGAACTTGGAAAAACTAAGGTAAATTATTTAAATAAATTATCAAACTAAATTAAAAGTTCCTAACTTTATACAATTTTATAAACTAAAAACACCTATTTTTAATGTCCGTAACAATATTTTTTGCAATAATTTCACCTCCGCTGCGTCTCCCTAAAATAAAAAATACTTTATTAAATTTTTATTTAGTTTTAGACAATTTTAATTTTTATTTTTCGGCGGAAGTGTGTGTACATAAGGCATTAGTGGCCTTTTTTGGCGTTTTGTCCCCCTGGGAGAGAAATGTATGTTAAAAGGTTAGGACCTTTTTGTATTTTTCTGCTGTTTTATAGATTTTCAAAGATGAGGACCTTTTTCCAATTTTTATTTTTTTGCTCTTCAAAATACGAAACAATTGTATTGTCGAATTTGCGAACGGAGGTATGTTTATTCTGGTAGGTTTGCCTCCGCATTGTAGGTAACGACCTTTTTTTGCTCTTTAATTTTTTCAGGTTTCTGTTTTTTTTTAGTTCCCCTCCCCCAATCACATTTTTTACATATTATTTAAATCAAAATTAATATCCCAAGCGAAAGATTGGTCAATACACCAATTTTTAATTCATATAATGATTCGTAAAGCAAACTAAGTAATCTTAACTTGACTACGATATTATACTAAATGAATAGGGATTTGAGCATGCCAAAAAATTATTTTTATTTCCTGACGCGAAAACCACAAATCAAATAAAAAAGTTGAAAGACCACATTTGTTTGAAACTTTAAGGGAATCCGAAATAAGTTTTTTTTTGATAAAAATGCAGGGACATCCCTCACGGACGACACTGATAAAAAATATTTTTCCTTGTACGTCAAAAAATGTCTAATACATAGAAGACGTATCCCAAATTTCCCAAAAATATCTTTATTGGTAAAAAGGTATTGTAACAAAAACTAATGTTTTTCCTAAATTTTAAACTCTGTAGCTTCAACACCTTGGAGATATGTTTATATGAAGTTTTTTTCTTATTTTATACGTTGGAGAGTTGGAGAATCACTCCTTAAAGTTTATCGGAAAAGTTGGACACCCTATATAAATAACAATTATATTGTTTAAAAAATCCAAGTAATTATTTTCCACATTTAGGAGGTTTTTGATTTTAAATAATATAGAAAAATAAAAATAGTAAAATAAAGAATTAAATCGGAGCTGTTATGACGACTTTCGACGATTGCCAGTATTTCCAGCTTTATTGACTCGACTATTAAGAGTCAAGGCGGCATCAACTAAATCAAAAGATCTAGTTACGATAAACTCCACCATACCTTCTTCTAGTTCATGTGCCACCCCATTTAAAATTTGATAATAAGATGGATTTGGAATGACTCAAAAATTAAAAAGTATTTTATACTTTAGCTGCAACTCTCACAAACTGTCTGGTAAACTGCCGTTTGAGATTTTTTAGAATGTTTTACTTTATGTCGTAGTTTAGGTCTAACAATAATAGAAGTTAGGTGCTAATCACTCCAATCGGCCAGTAACCCTGTCTCTTCAACAACAGCTCCAAATTTGTCTATACTACTGGTTCCATCATATATTGGTATAGAGTCGATTCCAATTATTATATTACTGTTGGTCATAACTGCAACCACCCCACCATGACACCATTTGTAGCGCCACTCCAAATTTACCCTCCTATTAATTAATTTATTTTTGATAACTTTTCTCTTCTTGATAGCTGCTACAGAATTTATAGTGTGGTTCGGTTTTTAAGAACTTAAAGCTTTGTAGAATTTTTAAAGGAGCTTATGTTTATTGTTACTTATCGTTGTTCAGAAAATATTATCCAAATTTGTGATTTCAGGCAATAATACACACTGAATTTACTATAACACTTGTTTATTTTATTTATACTTAATAGTTTTACAAAATTGTTACATGTTTGAATAATAATATGCAAAACGTTTTACTAAAATTAAACTTTACATAAATGCCGCAAAATTCACTTTTTTTGGTTTTTAACGTTTATAGAAAATAATAATAATTTCCGCGGCTGAAAACCCGTCGAACACAGATTTCCCCTTTGCGTACTTATAACTTTTCCGGACCGCCCGTCTGGGTGTACTTTGACCCAATTTATTCGTTTGAACTTTTAGCAATAACTGATCACGAGTAACTAACTCCTCAGGCGATTTAGACGTCTTTTTTATCATCCCTGATTGACGTAGTTCTTTGATTTTTCAAACTAACACCTGCAAAGTTTGTTTAGTATCAGGCGCAAATTTGTGTTTGGTTTTCGAGGAAGTTTCCATGTAGTACCGTGTGCACAACCACAACTGGCCAATTTTGCACTCGGTGTTTCCACACGGCACAAAAACCGTGTGATGTCTGACCTCAACTAAGTACTAGTGGAAGGAGAGTCTTGTACTCAAACTCTTTTTGTCTGTTCCAGTTTTCGGGTATCGGATAAAGAAAACCATCTTAATATGAAAAAAGTAAATAAAAGTGAATTTTAATTTTTATTTGGATAACTGTTAAATTGTTTTATTTTAAATAATTTTATTTAAATTTAATTTAATAAAAACTTAGGTGTTTTTTTTCGAAATACTGGTACTTTTAAAACATTGCCTTATTTGATAAAATAGTTTAAAAGTATTTTAATTTTCTTTGACTTAACTTGTTCTTTGAAAAGAAGCACCTTGAAAAGTCACATTTTAGTACCTGTTAACAGAAATATAGATGGGTCCACATTAATTTCATTCTGAAAGCAATACCGCAAAGTACACAACAAATAATAAAGTAAACAAACCTTTTCGAATGCACATAGCCTCGGACAGAGCCTGATAACATATTTTTTGATAAATAATAAAAAATACATTGTTAAAACCCGTACTTAAAAAACATTCTCTTATTTCGCCTCTGTCCTACCATAAAATCGGTGGCACGTGGCGTGGTACTAGAAACTCGTCGGGTTAAATATTTTTGCTGCAATAAATCATTGTTCACAAAGGGTTTCTTTACTTTATCTTTTTGTGTGCTTGGCAGCATCGCTTTCAGAATGAATTAAATGTGGACCCATCTTTACAATGTCAAATTTTTTTCTCGTCACGGAAATTTTCAGTAACAGTTTTTGAATTTTATGGACCTGTTTTTGGCAGGGCAAAGCGGCAAGGCTGCCTCAGGTACCAATATGCTCAAAGGTATTATTAATGAATGTTGGCCGTGGCCGCCAACAGATTGTCTAGCCACTCCCAAAATAAATTAATACATCTTGATTGCCCTCTTTTAGCGTCTATAAAACCATGCCTACGGAGAACTAGTTCTCCGTACCTATGCCAATATTGGTCAATATAAGTTCTTAGAGATGTCGCAGTATGTACAATATCGACTTTTCAATACCGTACATAAGGAAAATAATTAACATAGAATAGGATTATTTTGTCAGAGACTTTAACTCGTACATATTCAAATTATAAATAAAAGCGGTAGCTTAGTATGCCTTAATATATTTTAAAAAGTAACATAATTTTCTAACATTATTCTCTTAACTAGTTTTTCTAAAGCCATAGTCCATAGTTTTGCATACTGACTGATAGATGTCGCAAGAGGTAGGTTTTTAAAATATAGGGAGGCAAATTGAACTTGCTTTAAAAGATTTTTCAACATACATACATTTATTTACCTTTATAAACGTTTTTTTAAACTAAAATATGTTTTCTAAGCTAGTTTAATTGGGTGTGGTAATATTATCAATAATTTTGTATCAAAATATTTTCAGATGACAGGTGCTCAACCATGTTTTGCCCCTAACCTTGAATACTGCCAATCAGGAATCAAAGCGCTTTCCTGCAGCCAATGAAATCATTCGTTACATCAGGGTCAACAAAACCTGCAAGACCAAAATTTTATAGCGGCCATGTTGAAAATATCGTTTTCTTCGACGTGTGTTATTTTTCATTTTTCAGGTGAAAATGAGTAAATAATTGATAAATGAACCGATTTGAACTGTTTTCCGATATTTTCTTGTTCGAACTGTTGGTAAATTTTGTGCGTACGTTCATTAGCTAAGGTACTTTGTGTGTTTTGTTATGATAAGACCTTGAAGTTTGTTTGGCTGCTTTTTGCGGTTTTAAGATATTGGAGAGGACTTATAATGAAGGCTTTTAATCAGACAGGTAAGGCAAATTCTAATGTCTTTATTGTCGTTAAAATTAAAGAACTTTTATTGCCAAAAAACATAATCGATGTGACAACCATACTTATAGGTTATGTTTGAGTTTGTCTTGTGTATGTTATTTTATTTTTCGGCTTATTTTGATGCCCGGTGTTCTGTTTGAATAATAATTTTTTAATCACCTAAAACGAGGTTTGTTGATACGTTGCTCTAGAGTACTGTGACGTCCGTGGTAACACCCTACAGATATCTGGTGCTTTGACCTTTTATCAGTTTTATTATCAGTACCACCTCATTTATACAAATTTTTTGGTAATTGTCTAGAGAGTTGCGGCAACTCCGATTTTGACGAAATTTGGTACCTATACGAGGTTTTTTGGGGCGTCGATCACAAATCTGGTTTTTTTGGAAACATTTAGTTCTGAGATATTCGTCATAAAAGTTGCAAAAATAAGGATAGTTTTAATTTGATGACGAATATCTTGAGATCGAAACTTTTCCGAAAAAAACCTTTTAGATTTATGATCAGCGCCAAAAACCCCGTATACCTAATTTCGTCAAATTTGAAGTTGTTGTAACATAGTAGTAGACAATTACCAATTTTTTGACCAATATCTATAAAGATACATACTTATATGTATAATTCTTTTAAACTGTTATTGTCATCTCCAGATTAAAATATTTGTCTGTATATATTTCCTCGATATACATTTCCAACCTTATTTTCTTAAACCATAATTATACACAAAATAATTCTAGCAAAAATTTGTGCCTTTCAATCTTTAATATGTTTTTTTAGCAAATTTTCATTATCAAATATGTGCATGCCATATGCCATGCAGTCAATTATTGAGAGAGCAATAAGTTCATTATTCTTTTAAATAAGTACCTATCGCTTATATTACATCTTTTTAAAAGAAAAAGAATAAATTTTAAGATTGAAGGTGTTTCATTTAAAGTAACAAAGTTGCCCTATATGGGAATATTGGCCAAAAACAACGAAATGGCGAGAATATGATTAAAAATTAAAAATAATCTTAGCTTCTTGCGATTTAAAATGCTTTAAAATATAGTCGGACACCATGATATTAACAGGGTTGTCATTTGCCAACTTTTTGTTTGGTTTGTTAGGGACAGAGGTCAAAGGGTTGTTCTCTATTATATTTTAGCTTTTAGTTTAATAATGTTTAACTACTTTATAAAATAAAAATAAATATACAGGTTGTCTGGAAAGGTGAGGTCATAAATAATAGGGGTGATAGAGCGAGCCAAAGTAATGTTAGTACTTCATATCAAAAAAAGTTCTATCGCGCTGCGTAAGGAAGATATTGACCTTTAAAGTTAGAATTAAAAAAATGTATTTCATTTATACCTCTTGAACGGTTTGCCACAATAATAATGATATTTAGGCAGTTAAATTAACTCATACCTATGCTTTTTCCATAGGAAAATGATGCGCAGTAAGTAATAATTATACACAGGGTGAGACGAATTTTTTCGTTTATTGTATGCAATTTTACAGAGGTGAAAAATTTGGCACTGGTTTGACCGTTTAATTCCTTTATCTTTTTTAAAAAAGGTATATTTAAATCGATGTCTTGGACCATTTTCATAAAAACGCATTTTAAATCCAGACATACCCCCATTTTTTATGTAATAAAAAAATCCAATTTTGGAAAAATTATTAAAATAATAATATACTTATAGTAAAATTATATAAAAAAAACGGTCTTTATTTGTGTTATAAGGTTTAAAATTCTTTCAAACACCATTTTTAATAGGATGGTCTTTTCCTGGGGTACACACCTGTAAAGAATGGGACCGCTTCGGTCTGGTCCCTGGGGTATACGAGCTGACCCTGTTCAGCCCTATTGACCCCTATGAACTGGCCGGTCGTCTGAAACAAAATAAAGAAAAAACTTAAAGAAAAATTTTTAAGAATTCAAGAATTTCGGGAATAGGTGTATAAAATTTTAAGGAGTGAGACACCCCTCGCTTTTTAGTGAGTTTTACTCATTTTTTTGGAGTCTGGTTCAGTTTTTTTTTTAATGTTTATGTATTTGATACAACAATATAGAACATTAGATTAGGAGTATTGATGTTTTTTATTTACCAAAAGAAAATTAAGTTTAATTTAGAAAGTAAACAGTAAATTCTGAATTAATTTGCTATTTACTTTGATAAAGGCCATCTATGTGTCCAAAACCAAAATACGGTTTGTAATATATTCCTCTCAAAACATTAAGGTAGGTAGTTCTAAAAATGGCACTGCTATTTTGTTAAATTTAATTGGCTGTTTATATTTACGGGTGTTTCATTTAAGGTAGTAGGTGGAATAAAATTAAATTGAAATTTATTGGTAATAAATAACAAGCATCCAATACCAAAAACGTGTGTTTGCTAAAGTTTTCTCACTAAACAGAATTTACCCTAAAACAACATTTAAATCAGATCAAAACAAATTAATATGGAAAAAGGGCATATTTCTCACGTTTTCCAGTTTATTTTGCCTAGTAAAATATTGTTTATTCAAATTAATTAACTAAATGTTTTTAAAAATACTATGACTTTAAATAATTGAATTCAATAAACTTTAAAAAGATATACCTACAGGTTATTCCATTTAAAAGGAAAAATTGCATTTTTCTTTTCCGTGTTTAAAAAGTTATTTAATTTATGTGATTTAGTTTGGAGAATTTGAAAATCCTGATAAAAAGCAATTGCATGAAGAACAAAAGATTTACGCTATTAATGTGTTGTTCCTAAATGGAAAGCCCTATTAGCCCCTGGGACAGTAATGAAACTGATTTCATGATAACAACATTTTCAAAACCTTTTAGGGGGTTCTTTTGACGAGTCTACCACGAATATTCATACCGTCATATATGGAAGCGGCGCTTTAACCCAGCATGTCAATGTCAAATGTTTCGGGTTTCGGACTGGGCAACTCGCTTTAACCCAGCCTGTCAATGTCGAATGTTTCGGGTTTCGGACTGGGCAACTCACTTTTTTGTCGGACAAGTTTACCACAATGTTTTACATGCAATTTTTAAACATTGTGCCGGAAATCGTAAGGGTTACAGTTACAAAACCCGCCCAATCCGATACCCTAAACATGTTCATGGGTCCTATGGTTTCATCACTGTAAAGCTAAATTTTTAGATTGACGTTTCTGTTTACCGTTTGACGTTTTCAGTTAAAAGATAAATCAACAACTTTCCATTTGGGAATTAATATTTTCCGTTTCCATTAGTGTTGGGCGATATATCAATAACCGCGATATTTCACCGGTGAATGGAAAATCACTGGCGCTACCAGTGATTTACTTTTTGCAAATACGGTGATTAGTGATCGAAGCGAATACTGCAATCGGTATCGACACGCATTGGATGATCGCGCCGATCAAAATATGATATACCTACCTATGAATTATTATTTAAAAATAATATGTGAATGAAAACAGTGATTTAAGCTGATATGATATTTATAATGTTTAGAAGTGGCGGGTGGCGGACACCGCCAAGTCAAAGAGAATATAAACAAACGTGCTGCTCGACCGATACCGACAAAGGGTGCCGCTTTTTTTGCTAATTTCATCGTTTTTTTTCTTTTGGGCAGAGGGCGTAATAGGAGTAAATTTGGTCAACACAGATAAAATAAAAGCTTTTAATTTTAGTTTATCTCCAAAAAGTAAGATTTCGTACTATTTCTGTTAATTTAATTTGCAGCATAATATTTATTTTTATAAAATCAATAAATTTTATGCTGCTTGTCAATGAAAACAGATAAGAGCTGCATAAATAATATATTCGTATTCGTTGTCAGACACCGAGCTGTTTTTATATTTCCATTTTTAGTTAAATATTTATGTATATTCAAGTCACTGAAGTGATTGAAATCACTGTTTAAAATCACAGTGATTTAGAAATCACTGTGATTTTACCGGTTACCGAAAAATCATCGTATTTCCCAACACTAGTTTCCATATACCATATCAAAAACCGAAACGTCAAATGGCAAACGGAAACAGAAACGTCACTCTATAAATTCAGCTTAACACTTACGATTTTTGTCACAATGTTTAAAAATTGCATGTATATCAAAAAGTAGTATTTTTAAAGCTCTTTGGAAGATCTTGTAAATGGTGATATAATGTTGAGAGCGTAATGGCGCCCTCTATATTGCCATTAGGTATATAAATTATTTTTGCAAAAGACCCTAGTGTGTTACTACAGGGTGATCATATTTAAGTCAACACTATTGCTAACTTCTTTATTATTGGAGATACGAAGTCGGTTAAATTAGTTGTAGTATTTTTTCCGCTGTTTAACGTGCTGCCACCAAAAATCAATTTAACATCGGGTTTTCGATTTATTGAAATAAATATACTTTTTTAAATGGAACACCCTGTATATTATATCACCACCACAGGGTGTCAATGTTTATATTTTAATTTAGTTATTTTTAATGTTTTATGTTTAGTTTTTTTACAAAATTTGATATTAGGGATTTTTTTTAAGTAAGGAATCTAAAGCTACTCATATGTTTGCTGTAAAATGTAGAGGGATCGACTTGCAGTCCTTTGCTTTTGTTTAAAAAGTATAATTACTTTTTTTCACGGTATGTTATGATTCTGGTAGGTAATTCTTATTCTCTCATATTTTTTGCACAAAAAGGTATATTTGATAAATATCGCTACAAGCAAATGTTTCTGAGATATTTGGAGTTAAACGTTTTATTTCGCATAAAAAAATCTTTGCATTCCTTTACGCTTTATTTAGGCCACCCGGGTTTCTCTAAAAGGTCCGTACCAACTGGTACGACAATTTCTTTATGCCAAAATACAACGACTAAACTCAATTTGCTCTAGTTTAAAAGTTTATTGTTTGTGATATACAGGGTGTCAAAGTAATAAAAATATATAAATAAATGGAAAATGTGACACCCTGTATACATTACTGTGGGCTCTCTTTCGGTTGGTTTGTAAAATTTGAGATTTTTTTGAAAAAGTTATTAAATTCACGAGAAGAATAAAAACTAAAGATCTAAACCTTAGATTGTTTCTGGAGGGGAAGGGGAGGCAAACTAAAAGAAAATAAAACTTTTTTGCAAATAAACATTTTCTTTACCAAAGTACTTCTATTTCCATGTTTTGTTTTAGTTTTCCGTTTACTTATAATAAATTATTTAGCACATAAATAATAAATATACTGTTTATTATAGGTAAAATTGAACAAGGCTTTATTGCGTTTTTTTATGTCAAAAACAAGCCAGACCGCATTTTCTCGTTTTCTTCATATCCTTAACGTGGCATAAATTAAGAGCCGTCAAAGCGAAAATGAAAACCTCATTTACTTTCTGATGTTTTTGCCAAACCACGACAGCTGCGAGTACTGAAAACTGGAATAAGGCTCCCTTTAAATGATAATCTAAAATAAACACAGTTAAGAATTGTGTTTGCGCTAGGAAAGGCACTTATATTTATTTAACTAGTTGTATATTAAAGGTTTCAGTTGTCTGCAAGTGTACGGAATTTATTCGGCTTTGAAATTTGAGAAAATGTCTTGATTTTCTTGGGTGTATTTGCGTATTTCGTGTTGTTACTGAGAACTTTTATTCCTCATGGTTATGCATACAAGTTAATTAGTGAGTTGGGAGTTTTAAATGCCCCTACAAACAAAAAGTATACTTTTATGATCTGGCATACATGCTAGGGTGGTTTAGATAGGTCCACATTTATTTCATTCTGAAAGCAATACCGCCAAGTACATAAAAAATGATAAAGTAAACAAACAATTTCGAAGGCACATAGCGCTGACAGAGCCTGATTTCCTATTTTTAGCTAAATAAAAAAACACTGCTAAAACACGTGTCACGTACTTAAAAAACATCCTCTTATTTCGCGTCTGTCTTGCCATAAAATCGGTGGCACGTGGCGAGGAACAAGAAACTCGTCGAGTTGAACATTTTTCCTGCATTTTGTTCACAAAAGGATTTATTTACTTTTATCATTTTTTGTGTACTTTGCGGTATTACTTTCAGAATGAATTAAATGTGGACCCATCTATACCAAAAACGTTTAAAAAAAATACACAAACCAGCTTCCGCACTCTGTACCTCGATAGAAAGAAAAAATAGGCAGGAAATTTCCTTTTTATTTCTTGTCTGTACTCTGTATCATTCTTTCTAAATAGTTCGTAAATCTTCGGTAGTGGAAAAATGATAGACTACTGGACCTGAAAACGTTGTTTTTTTTTAGTGGAAAATGCACCCTTATAGAAAAATGTACTTGTTATTTCTTAAAATATATGGTTTCTAACTTATGTTTTATTTATTTGGCATATTCATTCCTATTTTAATCAGTCCAAGTCCCTAAATTTCCGGATTTAAATAGTTTATCTGCTGCTTAATTTAAATATATCTAGCTTATTTCTATTTTGTAAAAAAATTATAGGAGGAAAAACAGCGACAAGATTTGCGTGTGAAAAGGAAGAGAGGTTAGCGGGATAATATTATTAATCCATTTGAATTAGCAAAAGTTGAATTTAGGAGGTGTTTTAGATTGTATGGATTTAATGAAAAAAGTAATTAGTGAGCTCACACCTCGTCTAAATGTTAAAGTTTAAACAAAATACAATATAACAACATAACATAAACGAATATTATTTGCACAAGACATTAAATAAAAATTTGTTTTCCAAGTAAGAAGAGCGAGATGATCTAAAATTTAAAAGGATTGCTAATAGAAAATGATCCTATATTTTCAATAGACCTGCAAGAATTCTTACTCCACACTGGGAGAATTGCTGTGACACCTTGCACATGCGCAGTTGTTATAAAGGCTGGGCATTTTTATTTAAAACCCAATATAGTGTTGGCAACACTGACAAAATTAGCAGTATTTTAATAAATATAGTGGCTGCAACACTGAAAACGTTACCTATGCAGACAGGTTCACACTCATCTCAATTCAATTTTAATTCTGGGATTTCCGACGAAAATCCAGGTATCTCATTCACGTCCATGTCGATCGTTATCAGGTACAGTTATTTGGTATTTGGTGTTTTATCTGGCGGTGAGTACCTTTGGTGCTTAAACTTTATTTAATTTAAGTTTTGCATAACCAAAATTAAATAATGAGGTAGCAATTTCCTTGTTTTAATAATACTCTTTGTTGCATGCAGTCAATTTTTTAGAGATCAATAAAACCTCAGTATTTTTGAAATAGACATGGTTTGCGTTAATTTTTCTAGCGGGAAAAATTGTATTTAAGGATTATAGAAAATATATATGGGGTTCCATTTAAAATAACAAACTTGCCCTATATACGAAAATTGACCGTTTTGTAAGAAATAAATGTCACAACCAAATGGCAAGGATATAAAAAGAAACTTAAAAAATCTAAGGCTTTTCGCGAAAACCGCATTTTGATAATTTTATTTCTTTAAAATTATTCGCGGTGAAAATGGGTTAAAATATAGTCGGACACCCTGTATTAGCATTGACTGATGTATTGATAATCACACAAAATAAAATATGGCAGTTTAATTAAAATAATTTGACATATTTTCAAGTTATAACACGTAGCCATAAGCAATTTCTGTCGGCAATATCACGATGTGGCGTATCTCAAAAAGTAGGAAAATTGACTAGAGCTGATGTAATTGCTTAAAAAAGTTGCTTCTTAATATTACAAATTGGCATATGTTAGATTTTGATATCTTTAAAAGTTATAGAAATATAATACTAAGCCTATTTCATTTTACTAAAAAAGAGTAGTACAAAAAATACCTAAAAAGCACCCTCGTGAAATTTAAACATAAAGATACGCCGCTTCGTGATATTGAGGACGATTTATACCATATAATATCTTGTAGATTGCTTATTGCTCGTATGTTAAAAAAGGAACATAGGTATCTTTCTGTGGAATGTTTTGAATAAAATTAAATAGTCCAAGCGATTCCATTGCGCTTTAAGCCTAGTTTAAGATTATTACATTATCAAGTTTATTTCAAGTTGGCATTTGTAGGCAAATTAAATCAATAATTACTTACTGGGTACATTACCAATTTTAATATTTGTGATTCGCTTTTTTTTTGTGGTTTCAATTACAAATATAAGGTCAGTTTGGCCCTAACCCCAAAAATAAACAATTTCAATGGCATTACACGCCAAACTTAACTGAACGACAACTGCTACGCCAACGGGAACGAAATATCAGTTTATGAATTGAGATTTATTCCTCAAACAAGTTACACCAAATCTAATTGCTTTTATAATAAAATACCAACTATTCAGTTTTGTTGTGTCAAGGTAGTGTTAAGAAGGAAGATAATAATACATAAAATAGCGTGCAGGTTTGAGGTTAAGTAAAAGTGGGTCCTCATGAATCAAAAAGAAGGTGTTTTAGTAATAAAATGGAATTTAAATTGAGATCAGTGCTTCTAAGCACTCTCGTTTGCTAAATCTTAATAAAATCGGCGATACGACCGAAAAATAAAAATATACAACAAAATAGTCCCCAATATAAAACCGGTTTACTTTTAGGGACTGCATATGAAAGACGAATACAGACTTAAAATAAAATATTTAAATATGTATACCCTAAAATTACTTGGTATATTTTCTTTATAAATGAATCATATACAAAATGTTAAACCCGGTCCTGTTGTTTGTTTTCGGCTAGTCAGTAATGTTTATTGCGCATGCCCACAAGTGTACTGCGCGGTGCCCACGTAGGGGTTATTGTGATTTTCGCTGCATTCATCCATATTTATTTTTCATGGGCCATTGCGTCTACTATTGCAGATGGATTATATTATAAACAACTTTAAATTCTTGGGCATAGAGGATCTTTAATGATAAAACAATAATAAGCCAATATAAATAACCTGATAGATTCGACTATTCTGGTTGATTACTATAATACTATAACCCCGGTAACAATAAAGACGGCGACACGTGTTTCATCCTCGTTAGGAATGATCACATCCGCTATACATTGCAGACACTTTGACAATGTCCCATTATTAATTTGTATAGATATAGAGGTAGGGTTGGCCAGAGGGTATATATGTGCTACAACTTACGCTAAACGTAAACCCATAACGGTTAAGCATGTGTTGTTAATGTTTAGAAATTAGAATTTGTTTGTTAAAGGGCGAATAACGGAAAATAATTCAGCAGTCTTTGGAAATGACAGCACTTTTATAAAAGTACGTCATTTATAATCACCAAAGCCTAATAATTATTATAATAAATATTTAGATTGAATCATATACAAAAACCTTCCATTCAAGTTATCTGCGAAAAGAGACAAATTTAAGATAACCGCCGAAATACGTCAAGATCGAGTGGGGTCGAGTGATACATCGTTTTAAAGCTGCTGAGGAGTATCACTTTATATTGCTAGAATATACCGGAAATACCTTCACCTACTGAAAAATGGTGGTACGTTAAATATAACCTGAATACCTGATTTGGATGACCATATTTCCGAAAGTAATAAAGTTATAAAAAAACTACATTAAATACAGGGTGTCCGGAAATTCGGCGTCAAGATTTCTTTGGGCTATTCTGTACGAAAAATTAAGGCAACAAACTTCTATACAATTTTGTCGAAAACTCAAAATTAGCGGAGATACAGGATGTTGAAGAAAACATTTTTTTTCTTATTTTTATAATAATTTTTTTATAATGTACTGATTTTCGCCAAATTTCGCCTACATATCACTAGTGATTCTTTGTATTTACCCTTATCATTTGATGCCAGTAGCCAATGTCAAAGGACCTCAACTGTCCTTTACTTTAGAAAAGTGCCTTAGAACTTTTGTTTTAATCCTTTTATAAATTTGGATATATACGTATGTTTAATTAGAAATTCTTATTTTTAAAATTAACAAAGCTAGCCTTGCAAACAAACACTTTGATTTACATAACAATGTGTTATTACATTGTCTTATAAGTTTTGACAGAAAAAAGTTATTAAAAAAAAGATACAAAATAGTTTCTTTCACCATCTTACTTATATCTCGGTTAATTTTAAGTTTTCGAAAACAATCTATAGAAGTTTGTTGCATTAATTTTTCGTGCAGAATCGCCTACCGAAATTCTGACTAGTAAATTTTCGGACACCCTGTATACTTAAAAAAAAATTAAAGGGGGGCTTGTGGCACATTATTTTAAAGCTCCTGACAAGTACTTTATAACTCTAGAAAATAATGTCAATGTCTTCACCTACTACAAAATGGCCATAAAATTACCTAAATACTTAATTTCAATGGTCATAATTTCCGAAACAAATAAAGTTAGATGTACTTAATGTGATCGTTTCTTAAAGCGCTTTTAAAGATCTGTTTAATGCTAATAGTGGTAATATAATTCAGGGAAAGACAAAAGGCATTTAATTAAATAAACATTAACAAGAACTTTAAAAAATATCACATTAAGTACTTTTATAAGTTTCGAAAATATGACCATCACAATCAGGTATTTGGTTAATTTTTAAAGTACCGCCATTTTGTAGTAGATAAAGGTATTGGCTTTATATTCTGAGGCTATAAAGTACACGACAATAGCTTTAAAATGATGTGCGACAAGACCCCCCTTCCATTTTATTCCAAGGTGGCGCCACGCCGCCATCTGTTAATTTAACTGGAAAATGTAGTATTTATGCAACCATTTCATATTTCAAAGTTTAAATTTATCAATAAAAAATTTTTGGGGGACATTTAAAAATTCACTGTATGTTTAAAGTGAAAATACAAGGTTACTATTTTAAAGTTGATACTTTCCTCTTGACATTTTATTAAATGCAAGAAAATAAGATAATTTTTTTAATTTTTTGACCGAAAATGCTTCTTTTCCAAGATACAGGGTGTTAAAGTTTTTTAGAAAAATGCATTTTTTTATCATAACTTTTCTACCACTCGAGATATTTCCATAAAATTTGGTACACTTGTTTTAACCATTACATTACATTTTCTGGTGTAAAAGTTAAAAAAATGTATTCATGGCGTTTAAACAAAATTTGGATTGATTTTTTTTTCAAAAGACTAAATAAACTCCAATGTATATGAGTATTTTAAAAATAATACTGATTTGACAAAAAAGCAGTGGCGTACTATTTTTTTCCTTAAAAAATTCTATACAAATCTTGTTCGAACGCCACTGGTAGAATTTTTTTAAAACTTACAGCAAAAATGTAATGTAATAATAAAAAGAAATGTACCAAATTTTGTAAAAATATCTGCCGTGGTAGAAAAGTTATGATAAAATATGCATTTTTTTAAACTTTAACACCCTGCATCTCGGAAACGAAGCATTTTAAAACATTTTTTTTTTTAATTTTCTTTTCTTACATTCTATTCTTCTATTCTATTAAAAATAATCCAGTATATTGCATTAGGCTCACCCAATATGTTTAAACTGAAGAATTAATCTAATTTTATATCCCAATTAAAATGTATTGATCTAGCAGACCAGTGTATAAAGAAGTAACTCTTGTCACTTAATAACATTAAATTTGGTGTAAATCTTCGAACGTCATCATTAAGACACAATAGGCGTAAATCTTCGGGACAATAGCTGACTTTTAAATACAGTGCGGTTTTTGCATTTTCATTAACTTTTGTAGCCCGTTGCTCTTCTTATTTATCTTGGATTTTTTCAATTTAGTGTTGACGTTGGTTGCCGCCATTCATCACCAGAGAAAATAATTAAAATAAAAAAAAACATGTTTAATGCCTTGGTTTTAAAGTAAATTAAGAGGTAAAACTGAAATACCTGTGTGCTTCTAATATGTATATCGTACATTGCAAAATCCATAGGTCCATATATCTATAAATAATGTGTATGGACCGAAAACAAATAATGTTAAAGATGGGTCCACATTTAAGGCATTTTTTCGTGTTAATACGTTTTAAAACATTTAAATCGCTATCTCTATCTAACTCTCATATTTATATTGCCATTTCAAATGCGGTTTGAACCACTCGGATGAATACGGTTAACACAAAAAAATGATTTTAATTTATTCTGAAAGCAATGCCGCCAAGTACACAAAAATGATAAAGTAAAGAAACCCTTTTGTGAACAATGATTTATTGCAGCAAAAATATTTAACCCGACGAGTTTCTAGTACCACGGTACGTGCCACCGGTTTTATGTATCGTAGGACAGAGGCGAAATAAGAGAATGTTTTGTAAGTGGGTGATACGCATGATACGAAGGTTACAAGAAGGTAGGCTCAACAGCGATTCCAAATTGGTTTGCTTTGCGCATGACGTAGCAATGTGACTTTTTTCGTTTCCTCGCCATTTCGTTGTGACTTTCCGTTAACACAGAAACAAAATGGCCGATTTTCCAATATAGAGCAAATCTTAAAATTGTAAACTTCTAAAAAAAACTATGGAAATTTAAAAAAATACTAAATTTATTGATCTCTAAAAAATTGTAGTATTCATAACTTGTAGGAGGAAGATAAGTACACGGTGTTACCAAGCGGTCACCCAATTAAATACTAACCTTGCCCGAGGTGGCTTGACTTTTTGTTCTCAGGGGAACTGGCATGTTAACCTATTAAGGCTAATACTTAGAAAAATGGCAATATTTGCAACAAAAACATCGTTCGTAGAAAACAAAGGCAATTAAACAATAACAAAAATAGCTACCGATAGCCACTGCGCTTCACGTAATACTCTCTGCGGTATAGGCAACACATGTTGCATATCATACAGTGTGTCTACGTAAGTTGGGGGTCATATGGAAAACTTTTTATTATTGATTTTACGAAAAAAAGTTATTCTTTATAAAAAGTTCTGCATGGTCCAAAACCTAAAAAGCAACCATCAGATATCAAATTGTATAAATCCTATACGAGGTTTGGCCAAAAATGTAATTTTGCTTAGAGTAAAGTACCAGTATTTTTGCAATATCAAAAGAATTAATAATAAAAGATGTTTAGAATTAAACATTACTCCCTAATATGCAATTTGGTTTATTTACAAAAAAAAAAAACATGAATTTTTGATTTTTTCTGCAATAATGGTGAAAATTTAGGTTTTGTACATAGTGCACAGCATTTCGTGATTATAAATGTCATAGAACAATTTTAAATAAACTTTTTAAATGTATTGTATCAAAGCAAGAAGAATAAACAATGCACTAATGTACAAACTTAAATTCAAAATCATTTTTTTAGAAAACAACAAAATTACATATTTAAAAGTAATTTTTAATTCTGAACATTTAAGGTAAGGAATTTTGAAGAGCAAAAAAAAGGTCCCCACCTTAATATAACTTCCCTCTTTATTTCTAAGCAGTTCCTCAATTTCCCATTCCCCTTCTTTTTTCTTTCGTTATTATTTTTGAAGAGAAAAAAAGGCCCACTTTTTTAATTACGCTATTTTTCCTAACTACCGCCTGTCCCTCATTCCAAAACTTTCCGCCCTTTATTCCATATTTTTCCGCCCCTACAGCTTTCCGCCCTGGTGCCTTGCACCACATACACCACCCGGTAGGCACGGCCCTGATGGAAACCACGGTCGACCATAGAAAATAACACAGTTTGTTATAAAGCAGTGGCAATATTCGAGGTAGGGTCCGACGAAAGGTGGAATGGGCGCGCTCTTTGCAGAGGTTTGTTGGAGACTACTTAGTGGATTAGTGGAAAGGATTAAATGCATGCATTCCCTATAGTCGGCCGTTTTCATACCGGTGTAGATTTAAAAAATATAAGCTGTGGATTAATAAAAATAAGTAAATACTTCGTGAACTTTTTTAGTTTGTTTGGTGTAATTCGGGGACCGGGGACACTTTGTTGGTGAGACACATAGTAATAATATTAAAATGGGAATTTTATAGAAAATGGAAATATAAAAAAGGCACTTGTATTTAAAATAGGGAATTTTAGGGAACTTCCGGATAAACCAGAAGTGATTTTAAGGATGTGATGATGCAAAAAAATGTGAATTTTCGCTTTTATTATACAATATAATTTTTAATGGCTTCTCTTAAAAAGTAAACAAAAAAGGTGTATTATTTTTACCCCTAACAGTATTTAACGCTCTGAAAATTAATTGTTAAAAAATAATTTTTAATTTTAAATAATTATTTGGCAAAATTATGCTCGAAATCTAAAACTATGCCGAAACTAAATTTGTTTGATTTGAGCAAGATTTGAATCATTGTTATTCTCTACGTCATTCTCAGTTTGGTTTGGCTGCAGTATAGTATATTAAAATTTAAATAGGGCCATATGAGTAGATGCAAGTAATTAAGTCAAATACTTTTACATAAATAGAACATAAAGTGTTTCTATAAGGTTTTGGTGACGACAGACAATGCCAGCGCCTAATGGAAAAGTCCAAAGATAAATAGTAGTAGGTAGGCTGCAGAGTTAATTAAAAGACAGAGTGGGCACTTAATTTGAATGTTAAGTAATTCGTTTTGTTTAAGATGCGGTTTAAGAGATTTATGCTAATTTTATTGTAGATACTACTGATAGGCAATGGTAAATGATTTTTTTACTGACTTTCAAGAAAATCAATACTGGCTTTTATAAATTACAGGCAGATAAAGTAGTTAATTAAATAACTACCTAATTCGAAGATATGTCAAATAAATCAACAAAGAAGTCTTGTGTATTGCTTTCGAAACGACCCACAAGGGGGAAGGAGAAAGATAGCTATTATAAACTATACTGTGGGCACTTTATATTGAGAAAAATACCTTGAAGTAATCGTGGTTACTACATTTTTAAACCAATAAAATACATTTTTTGATCGTTGTACTTATACTATGTTTACTATTAATTGAGAAAAACATCTGACCAAAAAATGTATATCATTGGTTTAAAAAGTCAGTAACCCTAGTTACCACAATAAATAATGTATTTTATTGGTTTAAAAATACAGTAACCGGAGTTACTTACTGGGTGGTTCGGTGATGGCATAGCGTGTAAGGCGTTAAGTCGTTGAGCGCACAACGGACGTGAGATTGGTTCGAATCCTGCTGAGGCCAAATACTTATTTATAAGTTGGTCGGAAATTTAGTGGTTAGCTCAACACCAGACGAACAAAGTGCAAAACGTATCGACGCTGAAGGCCACCAAACGACCAGGGCACCGGAACACACTTTGCCGTGTTCTGCGCAACCGAAGACATGCGGAACCCGCTCAATTGGTAGGTTCAGTAGTGCCACCCTGGGTGGGGACGAGGTCTTAAGTTGTCGCTCATAGGACCGAGGTTCGAAACCAACGTTAAGCTGTAGGTCCCGTCTGGCTGACATCACCCAGAGGTAAAAATGACAGGGCGCACGATTAGCCAAGTAGCTTCAGTGCATGGGTTATCCCGGCCCTATTCTAATGTAATCTAATCTACTAACTGGGTATTCATTATCAATTTATAGTGGCAAAAGTATAGGGTTACTGACTTTTTAAACTAATGTAATACACTTTTGTTCAGTGTTTTTCGCCACTTAAAAGTGTCCAAAGTATAGGTTATAAGAAATATGTATATCATCAGATAATTTAGTTTTTAGATAATGTATTCTGACTAATGTGTTTTGACGGTTAAGTTATTAGTTATTATTATCGACTTTTTTGGGTAAATTTTGATTTCTTGTTCTTTATTTTGCATTTGTTTCTGTGTAAGGCCTCTGACACAATACTAAGCGTCAGCGTCAGCGGCCAGCGTTTAGCGGGAAATGTGAGAGCGCTGTCTTTGATCTTAATGCGAGAATAAAAGAACTTGTTTTTTTAAATCAGCCGCTAACTCTGACGCTGGTTATCGTGCCCGAGAGTTAAAGCTTTCTAAAATCTATTATAGTTTTTTGTTTCAAAAATATTAATTTTAATGTACCATTATTATGTTAATCCTATTTTTATTATTACTAATACATATATCAGCTAAGTCAAATGGTTCAAAAATAATGCGTGGAAAGAAGACAGTCTAACGCGAGTAGAATACCAACAGCTAGAGAGTAAATAAATAATTCCGGCATGTAAACAAGTTGAAACACCGCACAGTGCGTAGATATGTGAACAGAAATGCCTGGATAAATATTTTCATGACAACAAGGACTCTGACACGATACTAAGCGTCAGCGCTAACGGCCAGCGTTGAGCGGGAAATGTGAGAGCGCTGTCTTTGATCTTTATGCGAAAATAAAAGAACTTGTTTTTTTAAATTAGCCGCTTACCGCTGACGCTGATTATCGTGCCCGAGCGTTAAATGTATAATTTGTGTAAAGATGGGTCCACATTTAATTCATTCTAAAAGCGATGCCTCCACCGAACCACCCAGTATTTACATTTTTGGCGGTTTTTATAAACGTAAATTAAAAAACCGCTGGACGGCGGTTCGCTTCTTATAATTGAGCAAAACCGCCGGCGGTCATTTTGCCAGTGCCTAAAGAAAAATACCACAACTATTTATTTGTATTATTGTTTATATTTAAATAAAAATTAATAACGCATGTCTACCTGGACACATAGCTTGAGATTTCATAGTAAAAAATTTTCTCTTATCCAAATACAGAACGTTTCAAAACTTGGTGGGTAGCTGAAATTTTAATAAAATTATCTTTTCAATTTTAGGATAACAAATAAAAATGTATTTTTTTATTTGAAAGAGTGCACTTTTTTGGTGGTCCCATAAAAAGAAAGTCAGGATAGCGATGAAGAATGGTACTAGACCTATTTGTTTCTTTCTGCCGTACGTTGTTTGTGCGGATAAGCCGCCTCTAGATATAGATAGATGCCAAGACTTCATTACCTGCAATGCAACCCATCCTAAAAACAGTTGTTTATGCCGGCACTATTTGCAAACATCTTTTCATTTTAGCATGAATACACTTCTAAAGAATTATGTATAAAAGTCATAAAAGTTATTGCAAAAAACTACGGTGGAGTCAGTCACTGAACCCCCTGCCCCAGGTGCCACTGTTAAAATAAGATGACTATATTTGAGAGTAAATATTTAGGTGATTTTAGGAAGAAAAGTTCTAATCCACCTATGCCTTAAATGGCTTAAGTTTCGAGATATAGGGTGGTAAAGTTTTAAACAAATAAGATATTACCTAAAACTAAAAAAAGAGATAAGTCAGTTCGTGATATTGACAACAAAATGTGCTCACATCTCTTAAATTTCGTAGCAATTTATACGCACATTTTTCAGAACCACATGCATAAAACTTAAAATGTTCATGCTGAGATTTGTTTTCTCAAGGTCCAAAATCTTACGGAACAAGGCCTAAACATAAAATCCGTTGTTCTTCTAGAATCGACAGGGGACTACCTCAGCATGCGTTCCCGCTTAAATACATACAAAATTCTAGGTGCCACCCACCAGGTTCAGCAGGCCTGCGGAGGCATTATAAAAGCTTTTAACAGTTTTAACACACATTTTATGACCCGCTTTGTTTTGCACTGTTGTGTGTCTAAAGTTATTTTCGTCCTGCGAAATGTCGAGGTCGTATAAGAAGTATTGTCATATGAACGCACTTTGTTGTTTCTTCCTGAGACCTTTATACGGGGCAGCGTTGAATTCAGGGGTTTTCCTGGAGGGGACATTTCCCCCGGAGAAAGTTGATACAAAAGCGTTAATAAAAGCATTATAGTATGGGAGAAAGCAACGTTTTCGAAAAAAAATTTAGGTCAGCTGATTTTTTGATATGTTGTTCTCCTGGATAGACCCTGGGTTGTGTGGCTGGCGGTAGTGGTTGCGTTTATTATTTCGCATCCTACCTGTACAGGTAATAATCCAAGGTTTTGAAAACATTTTAAGAAACCTAATTTTTAATTTTTTGTCTTTAGAAAATTTTACCAAATATTTAATTTTAATTTTACCAAGTTTCTGAGACATTTTAATTTATTTATTTAAAACATCTATAAATGTAAAGACAAAATTAAAGAAAAAAATATCAAAAAAACTGAACTGCTTGTGCAAAATCAAGAAACATTTTTTTTGCTATTGTCAATATGTCACAAATGTCGCAATTTGATGAATTTAGAGTGCAAATATTTAAAAAATGTATTGGACTTTTTACGTTCGTAATAATCATTTACGTCATCAAGAATAAACTTTAAATATAGAGGGTGCGTCATAAAGAAGTTGTGCCTTTTTGTCTCATAATTCCAAAACTTAAATGTGCGGGATCGACTCAGGAGGAAGAAAGTCGCCTTTCTACAAATTTTCAGAAAAATTTAAGATCAAACATTCTTTAGACCGTAAGCCAGATGCAAAATTTGTCGTTATTTCCTTCCAGTCCATAACTCGTAAAATGCTTTAGGAAGGTTGTACATGAATCGTTGTGAGCGTCAGCTGCGTCTCCAATGGTGGAGTTATACAGGGTGCTCCAGGAACAAGATCAATATTAAACTTCTGTTTTTTAATGGAACACTCTGTATATTTTTTCATTTTTGGATTGTAGGAGTAAAAATAATGTAAGTTCTATCAGTAATCCCTATACCAAAACTGAAAGGTTTTGAGGATATTTGGGATTTTTACAAAATCATGACAAAAACGAAATTTTAATATATCCTACCTTACTTACGCTAAACTTTTTACATTATGTTAGATTGCTGGAAAATTAGGTGTACAATCACCCACATTTAAATTTTTTTACTAGAAATTATACAGGGTGTCCAGTAACTAATATTTACTATTTTATTAATTTCTGGACACCCTGTATAATTTTAGTAAAAAATTCAAATGTAGATGATGGTACAGCTAATATTCTAGCAATCTAACATGATATACAAAGTCAGGCGTAAGTAAGGTAATATATCGTCGCCTTGCATACATAGGGGCGTATCTCAAAATTTTGTGTTTTTGAGTTAAGTCCACCAAACGGATTGTCCTAGACATTTCTAGCGGCTGTCTAATTGGCTTGTCTTAATTCCTTTTAGTTTAAAAGTTATTGAAATAAATTATTTAGGCGTAACAATATGTTGCAGAATTAATTTGCTAACAAAAAGGCGTATTTAAGATACGCCTTTTTGTTTGCAGTATTTTTTTCTTATCTTGTATTTAAAAAGGCGTATCTTAAGATATGCCCTTTAGTTTGCAATTATTTAAGGCAAAGTCATCCAATACGCCCATTGCAATAACTACAATTATGTGCTAAAGACCCCTAATTAGCCGATTGGTCATTTCAGTTACTTGTGTACAATTGTTAAGTGTACGTTCAGTGTTCGTTTTTTCATCATAATATACAAAATAATTGTTTAACAGTGCAAAAATCGTATGGTAAGTAAACAAAAAACTATTTTTTATTTCAAAAGTATGAGACCTGTTTGTCCCTTCATAGCTCATACCCATATTCAAACTGGCTAGAAAGAAACATCCATAACATGTAACACAAATGAATTTTACAGATTTTCTAGACTTTAGAAGTTTATCAAAAGATATCCGAATTTTGAGTATTCGACAAGATGACAACAAAGACAGCATCAACTGGACGGAAATATCTGAAATTAACGTAAAAAAAAATAATCCTGATAATTTTTTTTAAAGTATCACCTTTTGACCAAAGCTATAGGAGTATCTCACTAAAAAGAACAATAAATGACAGTATAAGTGATTTAACTGTTTAAAAACTCAATCACCAGGGACCCAAGATAACGCTTCCTAAATATAATGACCTACAATCTTTATGCACAGGTGCAACCCCAGTAATACGCTCTCAAGAACATATTACATTTTACAGTTCTCTTCCTCATGAATGAGTCTTGATATTTTTGATTTCTTATTAAACTTTAAGATTTTTCTTATTATATTGTTTGTTAGTTTCTTTTTTGTTCATTAACTTAATGTAAAAACAATACCTGATGATTTTTAACAGATTCGTTATTCTCTTAAAAAAAAAGATAAATAAAGAGTTGTGTTTTTACATAAAAACAGTAGTCGTTCAATTTTTGTAAGTTACCTCTGTTGCTCTTTTATTTTAATGTTCTTAACAATTATTGTACTTAAATTAATAAATATGTTGTTTTATTTTATGCATAGGGTATCTGATAATGTTTTGTTCATTTGTTATTTTTGATACTACTTAAATATGCATATGACACCGAAGGGGTTTTTGTTTAGTTTAAGATACAACTAAATGTAAAGTCTACATTAAAATATACTTTTGTTACTTTTTTAAGGGCGTATATTATTTTTAACATTATTGATATGCTATTAACCACTGCACATAAAAGGGCGTATCTTATAATTTATTTATTTTATGAACAATTATAGATATCTTATAAAAAACTTCCTGTGTTAATCATGTATGAGACCAATTGACACATATTAAAAATAAAAACGACTTAATATTCCAAACAGTTCGTTCGTAAAAGCTTTGCTTTCACTCCAAAATCTTTAATCTCCTCTGCTGTAAAATTTGTTTTTTGAGTTACGCCCCTTTGTATGCAAGGCGACGATATGTTAAAATTTTATTTATTATTATACATATTATTAAATAATAACAATTAAAAAAATAAATAAAGCTAACAAATAACAAAAACTACAATAAATGTTCAAATTGAAGTCCGTTGTTATTTAGATAAAGCTGACACATTTTACAAACCCCATTCATGGCGTTATAAATGTTAATGTTTGTTTTCATTTTCGATGGCTTCTTCAAATTTTTTGAAAGCTCGTTAATCGTATTATTTCTCTTTAAATAAATTTTGTTTTTTAAGAATACCCAGAAATAAAAATCAAGTGGCGTAATATCAGGGGATTGGGCGGGCCACCTAATAGGTCCACCATTTGCTAACCAGTTTTCTCCAAAGTTTGTATTTAGACAGATCATGTTTGAAAAAAGGCTTTCCCGTTCTTGTAGTGGGAAATTGTTTAAATAATTATTATCATTTCTTTCCAAAATATCTAAATACATCTGGGAATTAAGATTTTTCTCAAATATTTCATAGGCCGGAAAACAGTTTCCTAGTAAAGCCACCCAAACATTAAACCCAAATCTACCTTGATATGTTCTATGAACTTGGAACGTTTGGGATAACATAATTTTTAATGGCAAAATGGTACATAATGCGTTTTCGGGTCGAAACGTCGCATTAATGTAAAGTGTGATATGTCAATGGATTTAGAATAAAAATACAAGTTTGTTAAGGTAAAATCAAATATTTCGCCTATTTAAAAAATAAAGTTGACGATGACGGCTAAAAGACGAAACGTCGGATCATAAATTTAATGGCATCATTTTGTAAAACGTAACAACCCTTAGCGTTCTTGATTTTATTCAAAAAAGAGCTGTTTGTGTTATTAATGATCGTTAACTTACGGAAATATTTCATTCTCTTGCCCATCATCGGGCTGTAGGAGATCTATCGCTGCGGCTCTTTTATAGTTACTTTTACGGCTTCTGCTCCGAGGAATTATCCAGTATAACCCCTCCACTCGCAACTTCCAACAGAAAAACTCATCGCGCCGCACGTATGCATCCTTATACGGTCCAACTGCACAGGCCCCGAACTTCCCACTTTTTTGTTCTTTTATTTCTAGAGTTTCTAGAATGCTGAAACTGCTGCCGCCAAAGGTCTTTTCTTCTCCACTAAATCTTCAAGTTTTGAGTCGCCTGTTAACAAGGTTACTTTTACCTCGCTTAAGTCAAACACGGTACGTTAGAATTTAGGCTGTCACCCTTCGTGGATTGTCGAAAGATAAAAAAAGATAATAAGTTTGGTTCAAAAAGCTCTGTTAACGCGGACATGATTTTTTTTGCATTTTTCATACGATTTTTGGCTCTAGACAAAAAAAATGTCTTCGTATATTTTACTTTTCAGTTAATATTTTGTGCACTTTTGTACAAATTATTTTGGTATATACATTGACCCATTTTCGTAACAGATTTGTCTTGCTTATCGCATTCTACAAAAAGAATTTTATTTACGATTTTCGTTTAATTAGTGTTTACATCTTTAAAACAATGAAACATTAAACTTAAAACAAAGAACATTTAAAAATAATATTTTAAAGAAGCTCTAATACTTTTTAGCTTTATGGTGTCTCTAAAAGTACACCATTATTAAAATTACCTAACCTGCAAATTTGCCCTGTTGCCAAGTTGTCATTAGAATCTGGGTTTTGTTGAAAAGAGCAAAGCATTTTTCGGTTAAAAAATTGGTTGATTTTAGTTAATGTCATAATTTTCATTAAAAAATGAAGTAATAACACAAAAAAATAAAGAATAATTTTATTTAAAAAAATCGAGGTATTACAAGTTTAATATAGAAACATGGATTTATCCACTTGAACGCTGAATACCTATTAACTAGAATTCATTGAAACTAACTTCTCCCTTTACTGCAGCTACAGGCAACAAAGTCCATTATTTTCGCGTTCTTGCTCAAAATAACCTATTAAAGAAGCAACAAGCTTCTTGCATCTACTGTTCAACTGCTTCGTCATTTTTATCTATGTTTGTTCTTAAAAGAACAGATTCAAATCACTACGGACACAAAATTTATTCTCTTGAAAAGGTTCGAAACTGGTAATAAACGAACGAAAAATAAGCCGAAGAATTAAGAAACTGATAAATAAACAATGATGTCGATCGAATCAACGTCAAAAAAGCTCTGTCAACCTGACAACATTAGCACTAATATGATAGATATTCATGTAATGATGGAGCGCACCTATTATATATATATATATATATATATATATATATATATATATATATATATATATATATATATATATATATATATATATATATATATATCTCTTTCTAATGTATATGGCTAAAAAGAAATAACAAAAATCAAATTTGTTAGAGATTGTAAACGAATAGCTTTAATAACAATTAGTGATTATATTTTTGTTCAAATGGAATGAAATTTAGTAACGTGAAGTTTAGATTACATGCAACGGGTTTAGATAAGGTATAGATTTTTCATTTTCTAATGACATTATTTGAATG